>WNYA01000625.1:74750-132504 GCA_019512145.1 Engystomops pustulosus
ATCTATCTATCTATCTATCTATCTATCTATCTATCTATCTATCTATCATCTATGTATCTATGTATGTATGTATGTATGTATCTATCTATCTATCTATCTATCTATCTCATATCTATCTCCTATCTATCTATCTATCTATCTATCTATCTATCTATCTCATATCTAAGTATCTATCTATCTCACATCTATCTATCTATCTCATATCTATCTCCTATCTATCTATCTATCTATCTATCTATCTCCTATCTATCTATCCATCTATCCATCTATCTATCTATCTATCTATCTCTATCTAACATTTGTCTATTATCTATCTATCTACTGTCAAAATAGCTTGTTATATCTATCTATTATCTGTTATCTATATCTCTCTCCCATCCCACTACTTTCTATTATTCTTCTATGTGTCTATCCATCCATGTTGACTTTGAGATCCAGTTTTCTTTGAAATAGTAAAGGGGAAATCCGCGGTTTCCAACTTTTATCTTACATCTTTTGATGTTTTTGGAAAATTACTAATTTAGATGATTTGTAGCTTTTGTTTTCAATTCCAGTAAAACTAAATTAATTTATATCTATATATTATCTTTCCTAGCTATCTCTTATTGAACTATCTCTTGTATCTATTGAAATCTATCAGTCCATATTCTATTTATCTATGTCATATAAATCATCTATTTGTCTATTAATTTATCTATCGTCTATTTATCCATCCATCTTCTATCTATGTTATATATTTATATATTTATCCATTTTTGTTTCTTTTTTGAAGTTATTTGTTTAATTATTTAACTCTGTATATTGTACCTAACTGTCCACCTCGTATCCGTTTGTCTCTTTATCGTATTTATCTCTTTATCAATCCATCTCTATTTAATCTGTCCTTCTATCTATTATTATATTCTCTATATCCATCTATATAGCGCAGCGTTCTATCCAGAGTATCCGTCCATCTAACTTTCTCCCTTGTCGTGTCTCAGTCTATGAAGTCGGTGTCTTCCAACTTTCTTCTTCTTCTTGGTGTCACAGAGGAATACGGGAAAGTTTAGCCTGAGAAGAGATGTGTCCGGATAAAGAGACCCTTGTGCTGTGTTGTATTTCCCGAGCCGTTGACCCCAACATAAAGAAGTTAATCTAGATCAGAGGAGCCGAGCTGTATTATCGGGGGTAAGAACTTTAAATCATTAGTCATAATTTTATCAGGATGGCTAAACCTCTCTATTTTAAATCTGGATCAGATATCCTGCGGATAGAAAACTGGAAGAGGAATGAGATTCAGAGCCTTACCTCGGAGCGGAGCGGAGCGGGAACCAGGGGCGCAGGTAGAGATGGGTGCTGCTGAGTGAAGGAAGCTGCAAGACGAGGGCATCAGGACAGAATAAGGATCACTAAAGATAGTTGGGTGACCATCTTTAAGCCGGAGGGGTGGTGATGTCATGGAGCATTGTGTGAATTTCACTGGTTAATATGAGGAGTGTGGCAGAGGGTAGAGGGGGGTGGACTGGTAAAGGGGAGGGCAGGCGGTCTGCCATGGAGGTGACATTGCTCCTGTGCCCACCCTGGCTCGTGTTCTGTGTGTGTCCACCTAATCCCAAGATGACATGCCGGGACCAATTAGTGTTATCTCCCCAGACGGGATGCTGACATGCAGGCTCCCTCGTGGGGCAGATGTCCCGCTGGACAGATCTGTTCCCCTCTCTGGTAGGACGTTGGGGGGCAGGTGGTCGCCACTCGGAACGGGTGGGCACCCATATGTCGCAGATCCTCGTCCCCGTTGCCTGCCATGTCCTGACCTCCTTATTGTATAAAATAAAACTATAGACGTGACTTTAGATAATGGCGCAGTTATTTATTTCCAGAACTGTTGGGGTGGAAAAAAACTTATTTATCTGATGATTAGAAAGAGAGGACAAGCTCAGCCCATACGTTCCGTCTATGAGATATACACATCCATCTACTGCAAGTACAGGAGCAGAATAAACTGAGAATATCTAGATATACGAGGTTATCCCAAAGCAACCTGCGGCTCTACAACTACAACTCCCAAAGCTTTAGTAAGAGCTGGAGAGTCACAGGTTGGAGAACAATCCTTTAAATACTATCTATAAGGATCTATTTATATGTCTATTCATTTATATATTCAATTCATGATATACATCTTTCTGTTCGCATACAATCTAATTGCTCAGATCCGTATTGGCCTATCAATTTATCTCATATCTATCATCTATCTATCTCTTTGTCATCTCTCTTCACCCACGTTGATTTTCCAGTTTTCTTTGAGACTGTGAAGGGAAAATCCATGCTTTCCAACTTTTATCATGCAGAGCACAAAGAAACATTTTAGATATTTTTGGAAATTAGTCATTTATATTGTTTGTAGCTTTGGTTTTGATTCCAGTATCAGCAAATTAATTTAGATCTATCTATCTCCTATCTATCTCCTATCTATCTATCTATCTATCTATTTCCTATCTATCTATCTCATATCTATCTATCTATCTATATATCTATCTATCTATCTATCTACTATCTATCTATCTAATTCCTATCTATCTATCTACTATCTATCTAATTCCTATCTATCTATCTCCTATCTATCTATCTATCTATCTAATTCCTATCTATCTATCTATCTCATATCTATCTCATATCTATCTATCTAATTCCTATCTATCTATCTCCTATCTATCTATCTATCTATCTATCTATCTATCTCCTATCTATCTATCTATCTTCTTGTGTCACCCCCTCATCCTCATAGACTGTAAGCTCTTGTGAGCAGGGCCCTCACTCCTATTGTCCCCTATGATCTGTATAACTAGGGAATATGATGGCTCTATATAAAGATTATTATTATTACTATAGAGAGAGCAATGCTAAAAACCATAACTATAACTCATTTACCTCACAACATCTAAAATAAAATGAAAGCTGCGCTCTGATTGGTTGTCATGAGCAACTAGAACAGTTATCTGATAAATATGAGATAATGTTGCAATAAATTATTGAGAGATGGATAGATTGTGTCCTTCTACCTGGTCCGGATCTCTGTAGTTTTTGTACTTGCTGAAATTCTTGCATTAATGTAAAGTATGTGACCCCCCCCCGTCACTGCTATGGACATTTGGGGGATCTGTCACTGCTCTGGACATTTATATTATTTCCCCCCTTCTCTGCGCTCTTTTTAAACTTTTTGTGAGTATTTTTTGCGCCCTATTTGTTTTTGTGGTTTTGGGTTTTTGTCGTATGCAGATTTTTTTTTAAGACTTTTTAGGTGCAAATTTTAAAAAAAGGCGCAAATTGTTCTGTAACTTCTACCATTGCTTTTCCTACCCATGGTCAGGGCTGTAGGGTTTTTGTGCAATTATTTGCCCCCTCTTAGGCATAAATCAATGTTACATCAGGAGCAAAGACAAATTAGGCACAAACCACGAAACTGCTGCAAGGCGAACTCCAGCACTGCTAGAAAAAATCCTAAAATATTGTGCAAATACCTCAATGCGCTTAAAAAGTCACTAAAATACAACCGAAAACCTGCATCCGACTAAGAGAATTCTGCCTCTTTATTCTTGTAGGTTCTTCTAGAATTTTTTTTTTTGCATTTTATTATGTTATTTAATTTTATTTGCAAATTTATTTGCATTCTATGAACCAGAAACATTGATTACTCCATCTCTATAACCATCCAGTTTCATATAAGGATAGATAGTTACCATATATACTCGAGTATAAGCCGAGGCCCCTAATTTTAACACAAAAAAACTGGGAAAAACTATTGACTAGCTGAGGGTGGGAAATGCATTGGTCACCTGCCCCCCAGTATATAGCCAGTCCCTGCCCCCTAGTATAAAGCCAGTAGCCCCCTGCACCCAGTATATAGCCAGTCAGCCCCCCAGTATATAGCCAAGCCCCTGCCCCCTAGTATAAAGCCAGTAGTCCCCTGCACCCAGTATATAGCCAGCCCCCAGTATATAGATAGCCCCTGCCCCCCCAGTATATTGCTAGCCCCTGCCACCTAGTATATAGCCAGCCAGCCCCCCAGTATATAGCCAGCCCCTGCCCCCCCCAGTATATTGCTAGCCCCTGCCCCCTAGTATATAGCCAGCCCCTGCCCCCAAGTATAAAGCCAGTACCCCCCTGCACCCAGTATATAGCCAGCCAGCCAGTATATAGCCAGCCAGCCCCCCAGTATATAGCCAGCCCCCTGCACCCAGTATATAGCCAGCCCCCCAGTATATAGCCAGCCCCTGCCCCCTAGTATAAAGCCAGTAGCACCCTTCACCCAGTATATAGCCAGCCAGCCCCCCCCAATATATAGCCAGCCAGCCCCCTGCACCCAGTATACAGCCCCCAGTATATAGCCAGCCCCTGCTCCTTAGTATAAAGCCAGTAGCCCCCTGCACCCAGTATATAGCTAGCCCTTGCCCCCCTCCCCCCCCAGTATATAGCCAGTAGCCCCCTACCCCCAGTATTTAGCCAGTGCGATGCAGCGTTGGGGCTATGATATGATAAATACCCCCCCCCCCATAGAGCCCTGTAGCAGAGCCCCTGTACGCCGGGTGCTTCTTGCTCAGACACTACGGTAGTGGAGCCTGTACCAGCGTCTGCAGCGTCTGGATGGGGCAGTAACTGAGGGACAAATGGGAGCTGGCGGCCGACTGTGCGGACAGCAGGAGCAGGGTATTAAATCCTGATGAAAATTGATTTCCACGTCTTAATCCCCATTCTCAATCTTATAGACTGCGCACTACAAAACACATATAATATACTCCACAATTATACACTTACAATTTAATTTGTTCAACTGGCTTAGAGGAAATTGAAATTCGCAATAACAAAATAGAGGGGTCTCCCCCCTCACTCCACCCCCCCCACCCCCCCTCCTCCGCCACCCCCACTACTCCCGGGCCTGGCAATCTCATTTGTGTTCTTTCTCAAGGTATTTTTTATTTTTGGTATTAAAAAAGACATTTTATCTCTATTATCATAATGTACAAAGCCCAGGGGGGGGGGGGGGAGAGGGGGCTGAGCGGCCCCTCATACATGGCCATCCAATCAGACAGATGACCCCACACAGTGAAGGCCGCAATACTGTTACCCATTTGTAGGGAAATAATTATTATATATTATATTATAAAAACACATTGAATTATTAATAAATAGATTAAATAATTTGCTTCTATAAATGATTAATATATATTAAGAGTCAGGGTTATCATTTTCCATCCACAATTAGGCAAATTCCGTCGCAGTTCACATTAACATAATTTTCTTTTCAAGTGACTGTTCAGTTTTCGGGCGACCCGAACTATCACCCCCAACAACCAATAAAAAAAAAATTAATTTCAGATTTCAAAATCCATTGGGAGGAGCTTCCTCCTGCGCTCGTCGCCGCCCCCTGCTGGTTGTTTATATTGTAATAACTGCCCCAAAACTTGTCCTTAAAGTGACCTTGAAGCTCGTTAATGTGAAAATAGTCAATAAAATAATCTGAATATAATTACTGCCCAATATTTTCATGGGGTTGTCCAGGATTAGACAACATGATTGATTTATTTCGGAAATAGCGCCACTGGTGTCCATGGTTGTGTTGTAGTGCAGTGTTTAGCTGTATTACCAGATACAGCCTATATTCAGGAGTGGCGCTGTTTCTAAAGTGCAGGGATCTTTTTCCGGAAAATTTAAGACAATTCTGGGGAATTTTAGAACTGGAGGTTTTGCATCTACAGGCAAACATATTACTGACCTTGTGGTCCCCCTTACACATGCACCCTCTGCTCGGACCAGCACTAGATGACCCTGGTGTCCGCTTATCTCCCTTCAATTGGGCATACTGAACTCCGACATGCCCAACCCTTCTCTCTCCCACATCTACTACTGGGGAGAGTCCATGGATATATAGGGGAAGGAGAAATCTGTGGATGACAGGAGGACGCCTCATGTGGTCAGGGCAGTAGGTGCCCCAGGTGTGAGAGGGATCAGAGGTGGGAGAGAAGTGTGTGTGTTGTGCAGAGGTGAGGAGGACATCTACCTGGGGGAGGTGAGAAGATGACATACTGCTCGATGTGTATTGGGCCACATCCAGACTAATGTATTTTAGATATGTCTATACGCTGGTGTATACACGTTGTGTGTATTGGGGGGGGGGGGGGGGGGGGGGTGTTAGTCTAGGATGCAGGAGACCTGAGGCTTATAAAATCTCACATCTGGGTTAGAGCCCCATTACACATACACAACTGACTATGGCTGATGATGTCTAAAGGAAAGATCAGGCATGTTGAATTCTTATCCAGCCCAATCCTTTCCTCCAAGATTCAGAAGCTTATTACAGTCTCTTCTTCCATAAAATCTTAGACAAACCGATCTATAGAGGCGACTACAGAGAATCTGTCCATCGATGGGTACAATAGTAGGGCGCAAAGGTCTAGAAGAAGACAACCCAATGAACTGTCTCCAGGGTCTTTTTGTTATGAGATGATTACGTGGATGGTCCTGGACATTTACCCTACAAGTACAAGGTTTGTCCAAGAGTTTTAGACAAACCCAGTCTATCGAGGCGACTAGCAGACCAGAGTAAAAATCGGCGGGCACAGGGTCTTACACAACAGTAGGGGTCTGGAAGAAGACGACCCATAAGGAGCTGTCTCCAGGGTCTGGAGATGATAACGTGGATGGTCTTGGACATTTACCCTACAACTACAAGGTTTGTCCAAGAGTCTCTTCTTTCTTAAAATTTTAGACGAACCCAATCTATAGAGGCAACTCGTCAACCAGAGTACAAATGGGTCCATTGTGGGCACAGGGTCTTACACAACAGTAGGGGTCTGGAAGAAGACGACCCATTAGGAACTGACTTGTTTCCATTTTCTGTATCAGATGATTAAGTGGATGATCTTGGACATTTACCCTACAAGGTTTGTCTAAGAGTCTCTTGGACAAACCCGGTCTATAGAGGAGACCGGCCTACCAGAACACAAATGGGTCCTTCCTACAAAATAGTAGAGCGTAAAAGTCTAGAAGAAGACAACCCCATTAGAAGTTGACTCGTCTCTACTGGATGGTCTTGAAGACTTACCCTACAACTACAGGACAACCATGACCCCCCCACCGTACGGCCAAAGATTGAAAGACCCAGTTGCATTTATCACAATGTTGCAAAAAATTCTGACATTTGTTGGGATTTTGCAATAATTTTCTCGTGTGTGTTGCAATGGGAATGCATTTACATCCTTAGCTATGAATCATGGGATACCTTGAAGCCTCCAACAGTTATGACCCTAACCCTAAAAACGGACTCAAGTCTGGTCACTCTGTTGTTGACCCATAGTGATGGTGCTGTATGTGACCACTGAATCTCGTCAGGCAGATAACCATTGGCTACATGCCGTCACGCCGATCCTTATTTGACATTCCCTAACAGAAGATAGTAGCCACATGTATAGGAGCCAATTAGCCAAAACAAATTCGGCCAACCATCCACCGTAGGGTGAAGTTGGGACATCCCTATTCACATGAGATGGTTGGCCAACCATCTCATGTGAATAGGGATGTCCCAGCTTCACCCTACGGCGGATGGTTGGCCAATCTAGTTTTGGCTAATTGTCTCCTATACGTGTGGCTATGTCTCAGTCTATATAACACATGGAGGGGGGGGGAGGGGGGTCTCTGTACAGGGAACAGGTGAGAGAGACTTGTGACCAATGTCCTCTACACAAACTAATTTAGTTTCCAGGGTGCTGGAATGTAAACTGCACCGTCACACACCCAAATTGGATACAATTAAGGAAACTTAACCTACCCCCCCAAGTCCCCCAGGCATCCCTGGGAGGTAGAATTGATTTAATTATGCGGGATCATTAATGTAGACAATGGGGGACACTGACCTGTTTATCATATCAATGCTTCTTATCTGTAGACACAATTAGGCAGCTAATTACCCCTTGAATTGGGAGCTGCCTGTTATCATTGCATTTAAATCAGTGTATTGGGAGCTGGGGGGATATGATAATGGGAAGTGTTACTATTTAGAATCGGATCAGGTTTAGTTCTCCCATTGCTCCTGTCTGTCCGGAAGGATGACGGATAATATTCAATCACGTAATTAGGAATAAGTATAAGATAAGTATATATGCTGGGGGGGGGGAGGCAGCAACACCCAACTTTGTAGCCTAAAGTTTACTCATGATCACATGTCCCCAATCTGTCCCCACTGACAAATGGTCACTGTCTTAAACCTCCCTAGCAGCATGAACTACTCCTTAAAGGGGGTTTACCATCTCCCAAATCTCCCTAAAAGAAAAAAAAAAGGGATAGTGTGGGTCACATCATAAGTTTTAAGTGTTAGCCTTGGAGATCTGTGTTATCATACTTTTTTTGTGTTGTTTTTAGAAAATTTTTATTTATATTCCAATATTGTAGCTGGACTTGGATCATCCTAGAGCACTGTTGTGTGAGATCCCTTCGCTGTACTTCTGTACTGCTCCCCCCCCCCCCCTGGGTAACTGTTGTAGTATCCAAGAGAAGCTTTTACAGCAAGGGGAAGGGCTGTGCAGGAGTATACTGAACATGTCTTACACACCAGTGCTTCAAGTCCAGCTACAACCCTGGAATATAAATTTATTATTCACAATCCTGCTGCTACTAACAACGCACAGAGGAATGGTTACACAGATCTCCAGGGCTAATACTTAACACTTATAAAGTACCCCTCACAATGTCCTTCCATTTGGGAAAACGGTAGATCCTTTTCAAGAAAGATTTCAGTCAGTGAATACTTGTAGTCACCATATGGACAGTTTTGGGAATTAAAATGTGACCACCAATGTATACAGGCCGTTCCCAACTTAAGGACATCCGACTTACAGACAACCCTAGTTGCAGACGGACCCCTCTGCCCCCTGTGACCTCTCTGGATGTTACTATAGTCCCAGACTGCAATGATCAGCTGTAAGGTGTCTGTAATGAAGCTTTATTGATAATCCTTGTTTCCATGGCAGCACAAAATGTTGAAAATTCAATTGTGACAGGGACCAAAAAAAATTTAGTCTGGAGTTACAATTATAAAATATACCAGTTCCGACTTACATACAAATTCAACTCAAGAACAAACAAAGGGGGAGATTTATCAGAAGTGTCTGAGGTAGAACTGTTCTAGTTGCTCATGGGAACCAATCAGAGCTCAGCTTTTATTTTCCCTCAGCCGTTTATCAAATGAAAACTGAGCTCTGATTGGTTTCCATAGGCAACTAGAACAGTTTTACCTCAGACCAGTCTGATAAATCTCCCCCTAGTAACCTATCTTGTACGTAACCTGTGCCTGTCAATGCATTTTTCACAGTCCTGCTGCTACTAACAACACACACAAACGAACCATAACAAAGATCTCCAGTGACAATACCTCACACTTTCTTCCTCTTCACATGGTCACAGCTGTTAGTCGATTCCCTTTAACCTTAAAGAGTCCGGTGCACTTTGTATGGGGAGTCACCCTTCATTGCGGATCCTCTCCTTTCTCCATTCCCGCGCAGCAGATCTGCGCACTCCTCTGCTGCTGCGGCTCTGAGGGAGGTGTGATGTCATCACAATGCGCCTGCCGCCATCAGAGCCATAGGCCGGAAGAGCGGAGGCTGAACGGCGGAGCAGCCATATTGTCCTCCATAGAAATCAGTGATGAAGGATAGTATTCCTCCAATGATAAGAGGCCATGAACGATTATATAATTGATTGTATATTGGATAATATAAATATGTATTTGGTATAGACCCCTTGTATATACCGGCCATGAGATACTGTGATAATAGGCCGGAATAACATTAGACGCTCCCCTATTACTGATGTGTTGTCATGTGGTGCAGCGCCCCCCGCAGGCACCAGGGTGTGACTGCCGCAGCAGCAGCGGTGGTGATGATCGGTACCAGGACACGGGTCACACAATCTCCAGGACAAAGTGTTTTATTGTAGCCGGAGGTTCAGGAAATCCTCTGTGGAATGGGATAATCACCACCCCACAGCAATGGCCGACGCTCAGCACATCACTGCCGTCACCATTAGTCACAACCTGCAAGGATAAAGCTCAGAAATCTGACAGCTATTCCTACTGACATTGCCATACACACGCATGCCCAGCGCGGCCAGGTGTGCGTCTTTACTCAAAGGGACAATAATCTGCCAGTCATAACCACCAACATCTCCACATACATTAGATAAGGGGTTGTAATAATCCTCAATTATATGTATGCCTTAAAGGGGTTGTCCATTTTACCTCATGTTTATTTGTAATGTGTGTGTAAGTGTGGGCAATTTACCAATATGAGGTAATTTACCAATATACATCTATTACTAGTTCTGCTTCACTTTCCTGATGTGTAAAGTGAAGCCTCCTGTCTTTTACCTCATCAGTCAGACATTCCTGTCCATAAAATGGCCGCCGATGGAGGGTCATGTGATCTCTACCTGTCCATGAGCCATTGCCTGCCAGGACCTTATGATATTATTCATGAATACAACATTAAAGGGCTTGTACCAAGAAGAAAAGTTAGGCCCAATCCATAGGATAAGGCCTAACTTGCTGATCAGTGCTGAGACCCCCACAGATCACAAAAAAAACGAGGGGTCCCATGTACCTTAGTCGGACCCCTCGTCGTTCCGGCAGACTAATAGAGCGACGGCCTCATATAACCGTTCTGCTCCATTAATCTCTATGGAGTTTATGGAAATTGCCGAGCGCCGCGCTCACTGATCTCTGTCAGCTCCATAGAGATTAATGGAGCAGAATGGTCATGCGCTGCTCCTCGTTTTCGTCATCTGTGGGGGGTTTCATGCACTGAGACCCCCACTGAGCAGCAATTTAGGCCCTATCCTGTGGATAGGGCCTAAGTTTTCTTTGTGGAAAAACGCCTTTAAGCTCCTGACAGGGCACTTGTTCATCCTCCATCGGCGGCCATTTTATGGACAGGAATCTCCGGCTGATGAGGTAAAAGACATGAGGTAAAATGATGAGGTAACAGACAGGAGGCTTCACTTTACATATCAGGAAAGCGGAGCAGAACTATTACTAGGTGTATATTGGTAAATTACCTAATGTCCTGCCCCACCTCCACACATATAACTAAAAACATGAGGTAAAGTGGCCAACCCCCTCATGGACGTATAGAGATCACATGACCCTCCATGGGCGGCCATTTTATGGACAGGAATCTCCGGCTGATGAGGTAAAAGACATGAGGTAAAATGATGAGGTAAAAGACATGAGGTAAAATGATGAGGTAACAGACAGGAGGCTTCACTTTACATATCAGGAAAGCGGAGCAGAACTATTACTAGGTGTATATTGGTAAATTACCTAATGTCCTTCCCACCTCCATACATATAACTAAAAACATGAGGTAAAGTGGCCAACCCCCTCATGGACGTATAGAGATCACATGACCCTCCATGGGCGGCCATTTTATGGACAGGAATCTGTGGCTGATGAGGTAGAAGACAGGAGGCGTCACTTTACATATCAGGAAAGCGAAGCAGAGCCATTACTAGATGTATATTGGTAAATTACCTCATATCCTGCCCCCCACCACACACATTACAGAAAACATGAGGGAAAGTGGCCAACCCCTTTAAGATGGTTTTACAGGGATCATATGAAACCTTGTGTGGGGCAGTAAAAACAGTAAAAGTCATGTACTTACCCATCTCTGGCTGGTGTCTCGCTCCGGTATTTCTGGTCTTCGGCAATCGGCGGTCTCCATGGACTACAGGACGTTACTCGCTACGTAAGAGGAATTGATGTCCCGTGGTTCAAGGAGGCCACGGCTCAACCTGTCCCCTCCCCCCCCCCTGCACTCGTGGCAGCACCTTCAGTGATGAGGACTGGAAGTACTGGTCCAAATCTGAAGTTCACTTTCTCACTTTTTTGGCATCCTCGTCCTCCACAGGGTTTTTCAGCATTTCTGGACAACCCCTTTAAGAGAAACCACAACTTAATATAAAATTTGCCTATAACTGTTAACCCCTTAGTCCAAGTCTGTCAGCCGTCTTCAGACCACGAGGAATAAGCGAGTCCACGATTTTACAGGACACTGCGCATCAGTCAGTGTACGCCCCCTGTAGACTTCACTGATGGGGTATTTTTGGGGCCCTAAACCTCTGCTCTATAAGGAACTGTAGGTAGTTTTGTTTCCAAAAATGTTAATACTATTAGGCTGTTCTACCTCCTATATATCCCCCTACATTGTCTGCTGCACAACTGCAATACCCGACACAGCCACTGGACCAGGGGGGCGCAGTTTCTGCCGAAAAAAAATGTCATCAATCTTTACCTATTGCATCAAATTATAGTTTTAGGTCAATGGTGTGTAGATCTAGATCCATATATAGGGGGGCATTTATGTACCCCGATTATTAGAGAAGTTGTCTCCCTCTGATGTAGCAGCCGCTTGTTCTATAGACATTGCAGGGATCAGACTGTGGCGCCACCTACTGGTAGAAAGTGTAATGACAACAGTAGTAGGGACATATACCCCCCCCCCCCCCCCCCCCCCCCCCCCCCCCATTCATTGTATACAGCCCCCTCCTCACCCCTCATGCACTAGTAAATGTGACCGTTAAAATAAAGAGAACACTACTCACCTCAGTCTTCTGGTCAGGTCCGGAGCTTCCCCTTCGCCGTCCTCCTCCTCCTCCTGCCGGCGGCCTCACGCGCAGCATCCTGCAGCATCCTGCATCCTGCAGCTAGAACCCGGCACGGCACTACTGCTTCGGACGGGGGTTTCGCTGCACGGCAGGGTCTTGCGGTAAACGGAGCACCGCTTTACGGTGCCAGCACCCGGCACGGCCCGGCTGCTGGGGGATGAGATCTGGCCACGAGTGGGCCCTCCCAGCAGCTGTGGGCCCCGGCACTTGCCCGGGTTTGCCGGGTGCTGGCGCCGGCCCTGTCTACACCAACTAAATATGGTATTCAGTAAAATTTGGGACATTTTAAAACAACTGTAATCTACAACCCAATGAAACTTAAGCTCACGCTATGGCTGCATTCACTTGTGACGTCGGCCTAGCGCTTTGAAACCGAATTGTTTACCGGCATCCGCCATTGAAAAAATGTGAGTGCTCATAACCGATTGCATGCTTTTGTATGGAAACACATAAGCGATCGGACGACGACCACCCACGGGGGCCAAGAAGACCAGAAGATGGCAACAGTATGGAAAGCTGTCTATTGAGGGGCAACAATTGTCAAAAATACCTCATAAGTCAGTCATGAGCGCCTGTTATTCTGAGCCACAGGTCTGGTGCACTTACGGGTTTATAGAATCTCACCCTGTACGTCCATGGGCCACATTTGTGCAAGAAACTGTAAAATAACATCAGCTCATGTGACGATGACAACAGGCAACAACTAACAATGAGGAGAAAATAAGCAAAAGAAAGGAAGGTGACAGGAAGTGGAGCAACCTGATCCTGAAAGTATAGAAGATTGTGAAGTCCTAAAACATAGACCTAAATATAAACAGTCAAGTATTAGTTCTTAGATAGACTAGAGATGAGCGGACCTGACATTGCCTTTGGTTTTCTCAGGCATGTTGATGCCCCTAACATCTATGGCTAAAATTGTCCAGAGGTGTCAACATAGAATGTTTAACCCTAACTAGGAGCCTCTTAGTTAAAAAATATATAAATCAAACAAATCATAAATCACGCAGCCTATTAAGATGGACAGAGAAGGAGCTGGATAAGGCACTAGGCCAGTGGTGGCGAACCTATGGCACGGGTGCCAGGGGTGGCAGTCAGAGCCCTCACTGTGGGCACCCAGGCCATCACCCAGCACAAAGGTCACCATTCAGGACTCAAGACCTCCTCCTGCTGTCAAAGGAATCCCAAGAAGTGCCACGTTCAGCGCTGTTTTAAAGTGACTTGAAGTGCAGTGAGGACCAAGGAGGTGCGACAGAGCTGGATCATTATTGTAGTTCCTTCTCCAGACCTGTGATTCATCCTGTTAAGGGATCTTAGAGGGAAACTACAAAAATAATCTGAATTTCTCCTTCTTTCTACTGTAATGGTGTCCTCAGGATGCCAATATGTTTGAAACCTGTGAGTTAATTTAAATTGGCATTCGGCACTTACATTTCTTGTAGTTTCGGCACTCACTCCCTAAAAGGTTCGCCATCACTGCACTAGGCCATCATCTGTAGTTTAGGTTGAGGTTGAGTCCTACTTATAGTTCTATGGTGTTTGCCAAACAAAAACCCTTAAACTGGCTGATGCCAATTGGCCCAAAGTAGGGAAAAATTTCTTCCCAAAACCAAATATGGCCGTCCCATAGATCAATGTCACATAATTGTCTAGGTAATTAGATAAGTGAGCATAGCGTACCAGTGCGGTGGTATTTTTTGGCCACCAAGGTCTCTAGAGTCTCTGTCCAAAGAACTAGGGATAAATATTTCTGACCAAGGATTGGGGTCTGCAGGTCACCCATGAGGACAATACTGACGTTGATTTGCCCTGATGGTGCACACACCTTAAAATGTATAAAATATAATCCATATCTATGGGAGAGCCAATGGAATTAAGAGGATTGAGAGACTCCTATAGATGGCCAGGAAGTCGTTCGCCTCAGTATAGCACGTCCTGCCCTGTACATCCTCCGGCTGGGGGGCACATGATGCGCGTCAGGACCAACACATCGCACAATGTTTAGGCTCAGCTCCGACTCCCTGACACCGATCAAGTGATGAGAGAGTTTCCTGGAAATGTATTTCCCAGTAATAACCACCATGTTCTATGGACAACGCATGGAAATTGAGTTTATTCCTGAAAATGTAGATTGGTGTCATGGGAAAAAATGTAACAGACACGGATTCACTGTATTTTCTCTTAATTAATCAGTTAATAATGAATTAATCAAATATACCAGAACCCTGCGGAGGCCCATTCAACTCAATGGCTGTACGGTTCCTGTGTACAATGGATCATTCACAGGCCGATGAATGAAAGCCATGATGCTAGTGTGAATACAACCGATAACCATGAACATTTTTGACTGGAACTGATGGAACAAATTTCCATTAAGGGAACCAATCATAGTGTACACACTGATAATGATCAGAGACCAATATTTCTTTAAGGGGCCTCCAGGCTAAACCATAGGGAGATGTAAAATAAATAATGTGCTCCATTTAGGGAGTGAAGACCCCATGACCCCCTTTCCATTTCTGTCCAGACTAGTGGGGAGGCTCCAGTGATTGCTATGGGACAATCCCTGGCTGGAGCATTGACATGTTCATATCTGCTCTGTGCTCATGTACCGATGGCCAGTGAGTGCCCCAATGGGGTTATAGGGAACCTCACCACTTCTGGTCCAGACGAGACTGGATTCCCCTTACCTCTTACTCTTATGTGAATGGCTAGTTGTCCATATTATCTAAATAGACTGACTTGCTATTGTTACCCCAGGCCACTTAAGCCATTAGCCCCCCCAACACCATTTTACACCCATATCAAGGGTTTCTGGACTTGGGCCATGTGTATTACTGATTAGTGGGGTCCAAGCACCAATCCACATATCCAGACATCCTCAGGTATCAGAACTACCAGAAAAGATGGCTCCATCCTTTATCAAGTGGCTATTGCCAGGTACAGCAGCTCGGCTCCTATACCGTTGATAGAGCTGTCTGGTTCTGGATGTGTAGTTCTGGTGCTGAAAGATTGGATCAGGTTTTGCTTTTTGGACCTCAAATACTTTGATTCTGATGACCTATCCTGAGCATAATAGCAGGGGGTGTTACCAGTTGGGGGTCAGCCCAAACTCCCAACACAGACTTCTGGCTGTCCTTGCTTGGGGACATTGCATCAGTATTACAGGGAGAAGTGAACCCCTTTAACTCTTGAGAACTTTATGATGAATAATTCTATACTTTATTCACACTTCAGGCCCCTTTCACGCTGCCGTTGTTGGGATGTTTATCCAGCAGCAATTTGCAGGATATATGTCCCCAAAGACACCTATGGCACCCGTCCACGTAGGGTGCGGACAAATGTGCATCACTGTACCATGCACAGGAAAAAGATAGAGCACGTGCCTCGCTATGGAGAGGGGGGGGGGGAGCAGCGCTCCCTGCTCCCTCCTCTCCAGCGCACGGCTGTATGCTCGCTCGCCCGGGCTCGCAGAGTGAAAGTAGCTTTGGTCCAATTTATTTTGTGGTGTGTATTTATAGTTGTATAATATTTGGAATACTCTCCGGAAAGTTCTAAGTAGCTTTGTGTAGTGTTCCCCATGGGATGGAGAGGGCAATAGAGATCATACAGTGGTATGCCTACATATTCTTACCCCAGGTTTTGGTCATATGTCATATGTCAGATATATGAACCCAAATGGACATCTTTGAGTTACATCAAGTCAACGAGATCTTGTGGACATCTTTGATTTCTCAATGGCAATCAGTTTCTGTTTGAAGGGCACATCCATCGCGTGTATGTATCTCGTATACATAGGATGCGTCATACCTGAGACACCTAGGTCCTACCTTTGGAGTAAGAATGAGAGTCTACTGATGTCCATCAACTTCACTTTTGCATTTTGCGTATATTTGGTGCTTCATTGACTTGGGTGGAGGGAATGAGATCTGTTCTACCACCGAAATGGAGTCAGACAGAGAAACCATCAGCATAGGTGCAGGTTCCATAGGATCGGTGCAGGTTCCATAGGATCGGTGCCAGTCCATAGTCTAGGTGCAGGTGCCCTAAATACCTGAGATGGGCCACCACTATACTAGTTGTATTGAGTCACTGAGATTCTAGGTGAGAGGATCCTTATGCCATAGTTCACACACACTACTAGTTTGGTTGAGTAGATACAAGTCATCACCCAGTAACCACGATAAGTTCTGTGATGAGCACATGACCGCGCCGATGCCCTTGATGGCAGATAACCCGAAATTTCAAGCAGGACTCATGAGTTTGCGGTTCTACGGTGATAAGAGCTCCAGAGAATAGGGAATTCATGAAATCTGCTTAAACTGTGACCTGACTCCATAAAGAAGACGAGTCAGTTTCTACAGCAACCATGAAGCGTGAAATCTGTCTCCCAAATGTAAATGTCTGGCAGCTCGTGTTGTTGGAGATAAGTTGTGATCATAGAGCTTTTCCATCTTATGCACAAAGTCCGAGAAGCTTAAAGGGTTATTTCAGGAAAAAGTCAAAAACGGAGCCTCTCAGATCACATCGCTCTGAGTGACCGAGGTTCTTTCATGTTTGGATCTTCACATCAAAAGTTTGTGTTTCTAAATTTTGAATGTAACTTTTTTTTTAAAATATTATATAATATAAAATTAGCCTCATTTTGTTGCTGTCAACATGGCGTTTACAAAATGGGTGTTAACAAGACGTCAACACACACAATAACATAGTGTTAACAAACATGTATGTGTTAACACAATGCTAACATGTGTGTTAACAGTGTGTTTTGTAAACGCCATGTTGACAGCAATGTAAAATTTGCTCTTCTCAATTGTTTTGATGCATTTGGAAACGCCATGTGTGACCGCACGTTAGAAGTAACCAATACATTCCAATACATAAATTCCAAAAAAAACCTTTCATTGCCCAACAGGTTTTTGTGGAAAATTTTAAACAAAAAAATCCATCTTCTGCACCTGCCTTGGTGCAGATTACCGGCAAAAATAGGCAAAAAAGTGACACATAAGTGAAAAGTCGCACGGAACATCTGGAAAATAAAGATACATAAGACACAAGGTGCAGAGCAAGGAGCACTTGAAAAACACGTGAAAAGTCGCAAAAAAAGACAAAAGTCGCAAAAATGTAAAAAAAAAAGATTGGGGGGGGGGGGTTAATCACAATATCCTTGGATTTCTCGGGTATTTTCAGGTCTAAGATTCCTTACAAACCAATAACAGTTCCATGTAGGGGACAGAGAGGAGCTCGTTTTCATGTCTGATAACTTGTCAATGGGAGATATGTTTGATTTTCATGAAGATATAATTAGATATTACTTGTTTCTGTAGTGAGATCAGATTAAGCAGCTTCCACCGATTATCCCTGTGTATGACCGGCTTAGGATGCTTTTCCCATCTTTATGGATTTATGGCATATGCCGAGGATAAATCTCTCCCCTAAAGTGTATAACAATATAGTGTATGATATAGTAACCCCAGACATCCAGGGATAATAGATATTAACTCACAAACCCTAGACCACCAGGACATTCATTTCACCCGTGACCACCAGAGTCACTGGGGGTCATTTACTAAGGGCCCGATTCGCGTTTTCCCGACGTGTTACCCGAATATTTCCGATTTGCGCCGATTTCCCCTGTATTGCCCCAAGAGCTTACAGTCTATGAGGATGAGGGGGTGACGCAAGAGGTATAGGAGCTTGTGTAATGGTCCAGCCATTTTTATAAGGGGATGGAATAAAAATAATTTAATAAATAAAAAATTATGCAGCTTACACCAGCCATCAGCCGCCATCTTATATACATAGTCAGTGGAACTGCAGAGCAGCATTTTCCGGATAACATACAGGGGGAGTAACCGGAATTGGTTAATAAAGAGTCTAAGTTGCATGCATTTAGCCAGTGTGATAGGTCTGCCTAAATAAATGAGTCTTAAGAGAAGTTTGAAGCATTGGGGTTTGGGTATTAGTCTGATAGAGCGGGGTAGGGCATTCCAGAGAATTAGTGCAGCTCCGGAGAAGTCCAGGAGATGTGAGTGAGAGGTTTGAATTAAGAAAGAGAATAATACAAGATCACTGGCAGATGGAAGAGGACGGGCTGGACGATAGACTGAGATGAGGAAATTTCTAAAAAACTGATTTAGTACAAACCTGGTGGAGGAGCCATTGACCTCCAGGAGATTTTTCCACCAGCCATGGGCTAACTCTTTGTACTGGTTGTGGCAAATAAAAAAGTAGGCGCCCTAAAGGAGCCCTGACTCAGAATGGGGGATTGGGTTCTCCTGATGCTGATCCAGAGCTGCAGTTCCCAAGGACCCTCAAGGAATAGAGATCCTTCCCGGTAGTCTGCAATGGGAGCTCCAGGTCCCCCCCCCCCCCCCCCCCGCGTCGTGGTTCCTGGAGCCATGAAGTGAAACTACTTTTTTAAAACACGCCCAGTCTTGGCAGAAATTCTACCTTGACTAGGACCTGATGGCATGCCAAATCAAAAAGGACTTCAGGAGGTTGGAAAAGGCTTCCATGCCCCCCCCCCTTCTAAACATAGAGTCCCAAACTTATCCCATTTCTCATGCCAGGTCCATGCTCAGGAAAGAGAAATTGGGCTGTACCTGGGCCCAGGGGGAGCGGGAGGACCTAGACTTCCAAGAAGGAGCACTGCCTGATGGATGGTCCCTTTGTCCGACTTGTTTCACTCATCCATAATCTTCAATTTCATAACCCTTGTTAAAAGTCTAAAAGTTTGTTTTTTCGGCAACGACTCACAACATGATGGTAACAGCTCAGGACTAAGTTGACCTAAATTCTTGTTGCTAAAAATTCCTTAAATCGCTCGGTCATGTCACATCATGGGGCTGGTGGAAGTCGTTGCGATGGTTTCCCGTTGCGTGCATTACTGATCTCTATTACCATGGCTGTTCCGCCCATAAGGAGGTGAACGGTCACAAGTCCGTGGGACGTGGTCTGTCATATTGGTTAGTTATGGATTTTTTTGCTAGTGATGACATATTCTCGTCTTTGTTGAATTGGTCAACACAAAAGAAAGGAGCAAAAAGCCATAGAAACTCTAGAAACAACTAAATGGGACAAAGTCAGGAATATCCTTAGGCCACATTCCCACAAACGTATGGGGGACCTATATACAGCGTATATACGCCCCCCCATACATCGCAATGGGAGCGGTACAGTGTTGCACACGTCCGGTACCTACCGTTCTGTAGCCGGGAGAAAGATAGGACATGTCCTGTCTTTCTACGGAATACGGCGCTGTGTATTTCTATGGAGAGGGGCGGCGGGCAAACATCGTGTGCATGTAGCCTAAGGGTGATGTAATGATGTAAATTTATACAACACCTTCATTATCAAGGTTGTATCAGGCCGGTGCACACTTGGCATTTTGAACCCATTTTTGGGCCGTTTTTAAGCAGTCCTTTAAAAAAAAAACGCATTCCTTTTTTTGAAAACGCATCCGTTTTTTCCATTTTCCCCAATTATAATTACCATAATTGGGGAAAAATGGACAAAAACGGTAAAAACGGATGTGTTTTCTAGAAGGTATGCATTTTTTAACAGCCTGCTTAAAAACAGCCCAAAAACGGGTTCAAAACGCCACATGTGCCACTGGCCTCAGGGAGACATTCGTGGGCGACCCTTGTTGTACTGGGGGGAGCATTATCCTGGGAGAGGACACATGTGGGCACAGATGTCCTTCATGAATCACTGAAATATTAGTGTCCCTAGTATCACCTCTAAGGGGGACTGACCGTCAACTGGCAAAGGTCCCCAAATCTTCATATCAAAGGCAGAATGGAAGTGTTCACCACCCGGCCCCCATACTAACACCAAAGCATCATCAGATCCCAAACAGAACCATCACTATGGGAAATACGGTCCCAGTCTCTAGCGGTCTCAGTGGTGTGGCCCCAAACCCCCCTCTTATTCCCGCTGTGTGCTGAAACTTCCGGTGTGTCAATGAGATTACATCAGACAGTGTAACAGCCTGTGAATCTGCAGCGTGGAGGGTCTACTGGGTCTGCCTCTTACAGACTCACTAGCACAATTTTAAACATTGATTTTTGAAGGAAGGAGATCATGGATAACAAGTACGGATGGGGGGAAGGGTCCACACATTTTATCCAGCTTAGGACCCCCGGCTTATGTCTCAGAACAACTTACAAGTGTCATGTGTGCAAATATCAGCAAGGAAAATGTAAGCAGGGCCTCAGATCTTAGTGACCCCTCACTAGGCACGTGGCAATCGTCGCTGCTGGATGGAAATTGCGGACGCTCCCGTGGCGTTGGAAGGAGACGTTTCCTAGTCCTTTCATAGAGGCCGATAACAAAAAATCCTCCGCTACAAACTCATGAAACTCGGTCACTTTTAGTGCAGGACCGAAAATTCTCTTCTGTCTTATCCCTGATTGCGGGAGTCGGGGCCGGG
Source organism: Engystomops pustulosus (assembly GCA_019512145.1). Taxonomy (NCBI): domain Eukaryota; kingdom Metazoa; phylum Chordata; class Amphibia; order Anura; family Leptodactylidae; genus Engystomops; species Engystomops pustulosus. The sequence continues at coordinate 95,872 of WNYA01000625.1, forward strand.
GACACACGTCCTTACTCCCCCCCTGATCTCTCATCACTTTCTCTTATAGTATTTGGTAGTGCGGTTCCTGCAATGTACAGAATTGTTTTATGTGGTGTATTATGTGTGTTCTCTGACCCCTATCATGTAAGAGGTCTGTATTATGTCTGTATTATGTCTGTATTATGTCTGTATTACCGGGGGAAAAAATGGACAAAAACGGTTTTAAAAGGAGTGTTTCTCTAGAGAGTATGCCATTTTTTAACAGCCCTGCTTAAAAACAGTCCAAAAACGGGTTCAAAACGCCCACATGGCCCAATGGCCATCAGGGAGACGATTCGTGGGCGACCTTGTGACTGGGCGGGCATTATCCTGGGAGAGGACACATGTGGGCAAGATGGCCTTCATGAATCACTGAAATATTTAGTTCCCTAGTATCACATCTAAGGGGACTGACCGTCAACTGGCAAAGGTCCCAAATCTTCATATCAAGGCAGAATGGAAGTGTTCCCACCCGGCCCCCATACTAACACCAAGCATCATCAGATCCCAAACAGAACCTCACTAGGGAAACTACGGTCCCGTCTCTAGCGGTCTCAGTGGTGTGGCCCCCAACCCCCCCTTATTCCCGCTGTGTGCTGAAAACTTCCGGTTGTCAATGAGATTACATCAGACAGTGTAACAGCCTGTGAATCTGCAGGCGTGGAGGGTCTACTGTGGTCTGCCCCTTAAGACTCACTAGCACAATTTAAAAATGATTTTTGAAGAAGGGAGATCATGGATAAACAAGTACGGATGGGGGGAAGGGTCCACACATTTATCCACTTAGGACCCCCGGCTAAGTGTCTCAGAACAACTTACAAGTGTCATGTGTGCAAATATCAGACAAGGAAAATGTTAGCAGGCCTCAGATCTAGTGACCCCTCACTAGGCACGTGGCAATCGTCCTGCTGGATGGAAATGGGACGCTCCGTGGCGTTGGAAGGAGACGTTCTAGTCCTTTCATGAAGGCCGATAACAAAAATCATCCGCTACAAACTCATGAAACTCGGTCACTTTTAGTGCAGGACCGAAAATTCTCTTCTGTCTATCCCTGATTGCGGGAGTCGGGCCGGGACACACGTCCTTACTCCCCCTGATCTCTATCACTTTCTCTTATAGTATTTGTAGTGCGGTTCCTGCAATGTACAGAATTGTTTATGTGGTGTATATGTGTGTTCTCTGACCCTATCATGTAAGAGTCTGTATTATGTCTGTAATGTCTGTTATTAGTTATGTATACGGTATGTCTGTATATGTCGTATTATGTTGTATTATGTCTGTATTATGTCTGTATGATGTCTGATTACCGTATGGTTCTGTATCTGTCTGTATTATGTCTGTATTATGGTCTGTATTATGTCTGTATTACCGGTATGTCTGTATTTGTCTGTATATGTCGTGATTATGTCTGTATTACCGGTATGTCTGTATTATGTCTGTATTATGTCTGTATTATGTCTGTATTACCGGTATGTCTGTATTATGTCTGTATTAGTCTGTATTCGGTATGTCTGTATGATGTCTGTATTATGTCTGTATTATGTCTGTATACGGATGTCTGATTATGTCTGTATTATGTCGGTATTGATGTCTGTGATTATGTCGTATTACGGTATGTTGTATTATGTCTGTATTATGTCTGTATTATGTCTGTATTATGTCTGTATTACCGGTATGTCTGTATTATGTCGTAATGTCTGTATTTAGACCGGTAATGTCTGTATGTAGTCATGTATTATGTCGTATTATGTCTGATGACGGTATGTCTGTATATGTCTGGATAGGTCTGTATTATGTCTGTTAGTCTGTATTATGTCTGTATTATGTCTGTATTACCGGTATGTTTGTATTATGTCTGTATTATGTCTGTATTATGTCTGTATTATGTCTGTATTACCGGTATGTCTGTATTATGTCTGTATTATGTCTGTATTATGTCTGTATTATGTCTGTATTATGTCTGTATTATGTCTGTGTGTAGATTGTGAGCGGTGTCGCCATTAGATGGTAGCAATGAGCTTAAGAAACTCAGGAAGACTCACAGAAACACAGAAATACTGAACACTTATAGAAGGCTCCTACATCTCATCTATAAAGCTGAGTGTATGTATCTATGTATGTATGTACAGTATGTATGTGAGTGTATGTATCTATGTATGTATGTACAGTATATATGTGTGTATGTACAGTATGTATGTACAGTATGTATGTATAGTATGTATGTGTGTGTATGTATGTACAGTATGTATGTGTGTATGTACAGTATGTATTTATGAATGTATGTATGTATGCATGTATGTGTGTATGTATGTACAGTATGTATGTGTGTATGTAAGTATGTATGTCCGCTAAAAGAATCTGCACCATTGTGTTAACAATCACCAAATTTAGCATAATCACCATATACAGGAGACATTGGGGCCCATTTACTAAGGGCCCGAATCGCTCATTTTCGCTGGTGAACTCCGGCGGACCTCAGCGCAGCAGCGACACCTAGTGGATATTGGGCACACGACCTTAGTGAATGCCGGCTAGCTCCGAAACAACGTCGGACAACGCGCCGTGGGAATCGCGAATGGACCGGGTAAGAAAATGAGCCCCATTGTCTGCTGGTTTCTGTGGCAGAAAGCTACCAATCACAGCTTAGCTTCTATTCTGCCACAGGTCATTAATATGAGCTCTGAGCTTTGATCGGTTACTATAGGCAATGAGACAAGACGGCTTATGTGGGAGGTAGCATGGATAGGGAAAGAGAGACAGAGACAGACAGAGACAGACAGACAGACACAGTAACAGACAGAGAGATAGACAGAGAGAAACAGAGAGACAGAAAGAGACAGACAGAGAGAGACAGACAGACACAGTAACAGACAGAGAGATAGACAGAGAGAGACAGAGAGACAGAAAGAGACAGAGAGAGAGAGAGACAGACAGACACAGTAACAGACAGAGAGACAAAGGGTGAAGACACACGTGGCGTTTTTGGGCCGTTTTTAGTAAATAAACGCATGCGTTTTTGACAGGTTTGACCAATTATCTTAATTCAAACTGCTCAAAAACACATGCGTTTTCAAAAAACGCATGCGTTTTTTTCCGATCTAAAAACGCTCTACTAAAAACGGCCCAAAAACGGCCCAAAAACGGCCTAAAAACGCCACGTGTGTCTTCACCCAAAGACAGAAAGAGATAAACAGATAGATAGGTAGAAAGATATAGAGATAAATAGATATACCGTATATTAAATATTTTTTAACTCCATGGCAAAAATACAGGTGGAGTGTTTCATACGAATGTTCTAGTCACATTAATATCTTATTTTTCATGTGCTTAGTGGGATCAACCTCTATCTGTCTATATCAATGTATTCAATCAGTAGCGGATTATAACATAGGCAGTTGGGGTGGCAATTGGTGGCCCGGGGGCCCAATTCTTCGAGTGGGCCAATGGCCACCCAAACCACTCACAGCATTTTATACTAAGAAGGATCTTCACCCATGAATCCTCTTACATCTGTTCCTTCTCTCAACACACATGTGCACAAGAGCCATTTCAGGCCTTTGAAGGTCCTCTAAAGGTCCTGAAACCACAGATTGAAAGCAGCAGAAGGGACACATCCTCCATTCCACAAGAAGCTGATTCTAGCACCAGATGTAGGGAGTAAATCCAGACTTGTAGGGACTAAAATATTCATACAGTCCTGGGCCGGTGGCAGTCTTAAAACCACCCCTGTATTCAATCATTTATCTATCTATCTATCTATCTATCTATCTATCTATCTATCTATCTCATATCTATCTATCTATCTATCTATCTATCTCCTATCTATCTATCTATCTATCTATCTATCTCCTATCTATCTATCTATCTATCTATCTATATATCTATCTCATATCTATCTCATATCTATCTATCTATCTATCTCCTATCTATCTATATATCTATCTCATATCTATCTATCTATCTATCTATCTATCTATCTATCTATCTATCACAATGTATTATCTATATATATCTGTATATCTGTCTACATACAACAGAAATCCAAGGCTGTTGTGTTGTGTCCCACTTGGGGTAGATGCAGATCCTGGCAAGAGATCTCTTATGTATAATCACAGAGAAGCCGGCAGCACTCCAGCATTTCAGTGGTTAATCCAAGGTGAAACTTGTTCTGGTGACAACCCAACTTTCTCAAGCAATTTACAAATGATTCCTGACAAATATTTCCACCCAATGCATTGTGGGTGATTACCATTTCATTACATATTAAAACAAAGTTCATCCATATATATATAAAGATGTGACAAAACATAATGGGGCAGATTTACTTACCCGGTCCATTCGCGATCCAGCGGCGCGTTCTCTGCGGTGGATTCTGGTCTTCCGGCGATTCACTAAGGCAGTTCCTCCGCCGTCCACCAGGTGTCGCTGCTGCGCTGAAGAGCATCGGAACGCACTGGAATACACCGAGCCGGGCTGAATGAAGGTAAGTGCGTGCCGAGCGACAATTTTTTTTTTTTTAAATGCGGCGGTTTTTCCGAATTCGTCGGGTTTTCGTTCGGCCACGCCCCCAATTTCCGGCGCGTGCATGCCGGCGCCGATGCGCCACAATCCGATTGCGTGTGTCAAAATCCTGGGGCAATTCAGGGGAAATCGGCGCAAATCGGAAATATTCAGGTAACACGTCGGAAAAACGCGAATCGGGCCCTTAGTAAATGACCCCCAATGTTCTGTACAATATAAGGTCATAAAAATAGTGTTAAAAATACATAATAAAGTGCTACGAGTATTTCATGTATATAAATGTATCACTTCATTAAAAAATCACCCGAGGCTCCTTGCACACGGGTACAGCCGATCCGCGCTCCTCACCCCTCCCCTCTCCATTGAAAGCCAAGCAACAGCACCGTAAAAACACATGTGGTCACACATCTATCTATCCATCATGTATCTTATCAGTCTATATCTATCTATTTATTTATAATTAATCATAATAAATCCTTTATATAGCGCACACAGATTACACAGCGCTGCACAGAGCTTGTCAGTCCCTGTCCCCAATGGGGCTCACAATCTAATCCACCTACCAGTATGTTGGAGTGTGGGAGGAAACTGGAGGACCCGGAGGAAACCCACACAAACACAGAGAGAACATACAAACTCTTTGCAGATGTTGACCCTGGGACTTGAACCCAGGTCCCCAGCGCTGCAAGGCTGTGGTGCTAACCACTAAGCCACCATGCTGCCCCTATTTATCTATTTATCCATATGTATTTATCTACCTCTCTATTTTATTTCTATGTAATGATAGGACATTGTTGATGGGGTAGAAAGACCTATATGTGAGGATACATTTTAGACAGAGGGGGTCATATATGAAGACCGGTGTTTTTTACACCAATCTTGATGCCCCCTTGTCCTAGTGCCTAATTTGTGACACGGCATTAAAAGTCATTGGCTCTTTTCTTGCACTCACCACTCTCCTTCTCCGAAAAGTGACTGTGGATGGCACCTTCTTCTCCTACCAGAAGGGCCAACTGGCCAACAAATTTGTTTGCCCCGGGATTTTGGTGCACGCGATCGGATTGTGGGCGTGGCCAAACGAAAACCCGACGGATTCGGAAAAAACGACGCATTTAAAAATGGAAAATGTGTCGCGGAGCTTGCACTTACCTTCACTCAGCCGGCCTCGGTGTATTCCAGTGCGTTCCAATGCTCTTCAGCGCAGCAGTGCCACCTGGTGGACGGCGGTGGAATTGCCTTAGTGAATCCCGGCCGGACCCGAATCCACCGCAGAGAAGGCGCCGCTGGATCACGAATGGGCCGGGTAAGTAAATCTGCCCCATTATCTTTGAAATTCAAAATACCATCCATAGTCACATAACAAAAACCAGAAGATTCTTATTACATATTACATCAGGGAGTTGTAGTCCCGCCCCGTAAAACCTCGCCCTACTTTGGAGGTGAATTTGTATAAACATCTTTTCCGGATGGAAACATTTTGAATAGTTAAGGAATGTTTAGGACCATCCTTGCAAACATGGAAATATTGCCGATTGGAAATAGAAGAAAAGAGAGACAGGTAGAACACTAGTGGCTTGTGACTTCCGATGTCCCATCCTATGGTCATAGCATAGTGGTCATACCACACCCATCTCCAATGATCCACGGATCCATATAGGTAATGTATGTGACTGTTACATAGGTGACTTCACTCAAGAGTTCACTAGGACTCAAAGTCTAGTTGCCAGTCCCTCAAGATAGATTTCTTGACCTCCCGTTGGTATATTGTAGCTCTTATGTCAATGCTATGTTCGGGTTGATCTCTACGGACAAAGGCAGAGACAGAAAACATGACTAAGAGACATCTCTTATCTCTCGTTCACCCTTACTAGAGCACTAAGACCCCTTATAACCCAGCCAGGTGATAAGACGGCACACAACATCCTATTAGCATTGTTCTACAGTCAGCTCCTCCCCTTCTGCCACTTGTTCCTCTTCTCTTTGGTGCTCTCTGGGCCACAAAGTCTTGATAAGATTCGAGCACAGGAGCAGAGCAGGTAGATTGGTTATTACGTTCAACCCTAGACATTGATCTCATAAGTTCTCCACAGCTGGGGACTCAAGGTGTCCTTCTGTCACTTGGATTGTGGGGCAGTGTCCAACCAACAGTTGACATGGAGGATCTTAAAGCTTTCTCGTTAGACTCATGCCTAGAAGGATATGCTCCTCTGGTCCAGGTGTCACACCAGCCTTGCCTACAACCACCTATGGGTTCACCTGGATTTTCTATGACCCACTGCCTTCCACAGAACTCAATCAGAACTTGTTGTCCTGGAAGCTACCCAAATTCCGGAGAGTTACCCTCCTACCAGGACAATCTCCGGGGTACCGACTGGTATGGAACTAGTCAAGAAATGCATTATCCATCTTGTAAGTATCTAAGTAATATACAGCTCGAGAAACTTGTAGTTAGAGACACTTAAACATGGAGTAGTCCATCGTAACTAGAATTTTTAATTTCGGTCAATTACATATTGAGCATTTTGATTTTTTTTTTTTAATTTTTTGTAATGTTTGCATTATTATCATGCAAGTTCTCAATGATGATCAGTGTTTCTACAGAAGGTTAACAAAAATGAAAACAAAAAAGTTAAAACTTCTTTAAAATATTTTGACTACAAGTCTCGTAAATGTGAAAGTCTTGTCCTTCTTTGACAATGTTCAAGTGAAATACGTCCCATCGTTCTTCTAATCTATATTATTAGGGTTAAATCACTATTTGTATGTAGAGGTCTGCGGCTTCGTGTTGATCCCACTCTTTGTGTTCCCTTTCGCTTAAGATTTCTAAGAATAATCTTTGGATAACCTGACAAGTGCTATATATTGTGCTCATACCTGTCCGCTTATCACCGACCTGGCCCCTACTACCATTGTGATCTATTACTAGGGACTTAGTAATGATAACACCTTGTCTGATGTCCTTGGGGAGTCCTAAATACAATACAGAAGGCGAGATACGGTCTTAAAACTTTTTGGATTTAAAAAAAGTTCATAAATATATTTGCCATTTTTTTATCTCTTCGGACACACGTTTTTTTGTTTTATCAACAACCTACAAGAGCCCAAAACATTTTCGGAGCAATTATTCCCTTATCTGTATTTTCACTTGTTTTTCTAAAATCTATTGTGGTAGACAGACAGTTATTTACCCATAGAATAGGCTTATTGTAGACGCTATCTTATCTCTATCCCTACTTCAATATTTGGAATAAGATATGGTGAGCCCATCAAACAGAAAACTCTTGTGTGTTTAGGTCGTAGCCTTAAAAAAAAAACCCTCAACTTGGATGCAACTTTTTTTAAAATTATAATCGGATGTTTATATGTAATTACCATTTATATGTAAGTATCATGATCAATTAGGAGGAGGCAAATCTAAAAATAAAGTAAAATTGGAATTATAAATTTAAATTATAATTAGGAATTAGAAATATATTTTTAACATTATTTGCTCAGTTAAAAAAGAAAATTAAAATAAAATCTTAAATCTAATATATTTTTAACATTATTTGCTTAGTTGAAAAAAAATAAATAAAAAATCTTAAGACTAATTTTATTTTTTAACAGTATTTGCTGTTAAAAAAAAATTAAATTAAAATAAATCTAAGTCATATTTTATAAGTTAATTATTATATTAAATCTATTACTATATATATTGCTTTGTTTTTTTTTTTAAATTATACTAATTTCAAAAGATAAAAAAATTTCCAAAACTATGTAAATCAACACCCATAGGCACCACACTAGCACTAAGGAACTTAATCCAATCAGGTCGCTCCTTTAAGATGTTTATGTTAGGATTAAAACGTCCAAAGAATTCTAAGTGGAGCTTTAAGTGGACTTTTTTTTTTCTTCTATAAATTGATTTTGTTTTCGTCACACAAGAGAATTTTTTGTACTTTTTTTTTATTTTAAAAAAAAAACCTGGTTTAGTCCTTAAGATTTTGACTTTCTATGGCGCTTCGATAAAGACCTTAAACCGGTTATTGAATCTAGAATGTTTAGAATGTAAGAATTAGTTGATTTTTCCTAATTTCTGCCATATTTAGATCAATTTAGACCAGAAATGGATCAAATCTGCCAAGATGGAAACCACTGGTATAGATTGACTCTTATAAAGATAGAGATCCCATCTATGATGTCCATATGTCATAATAACGCAATCCTTCCCAATATAACACTTTTTAATAAACACTTTCTAAAAATGTATTATTTATATGTTTCATTATTACATTATTATTAAGCAACTATATACAGGCGGTCCCCTACTTAAGAACACCTGACTTACATACGAGCCCTAGTTACAAACGGACCTCTGGTAATTGGTAATTTATTGTACTTGGCTACAATAATCAGCTGTAACAGTTATCACTGGTGTCTGTAATGAAGCTTCATTGTTAATCCTGGTTCTTATGACAACCCAACATTTTTAAAATCCAATTGTCACAGAGACCAAAAAAATTTTGCCTGGGATTACAATAATAAAGTATACGGTTCCGACTTACATACAAACTCAACTTAAGAACAAACCTACAGAACCAATCTTGTATGTAACCCGGGGACTGCCTGTATGATATTTATTATTATCATTATTTATTATATATTTATTTAAATATTTAACTATTTTTATGATTTATTATTATTATTTTTTTATTAGTTCCGAGAATAATTACTCCGGGATTTAATGTTCCTGCTTCCAGCTGCCTGGGATATATTGGAGACGGAGTAAAACCTCTATATCTTCAACACACTTCTAAGAGAAAAAGAAGGGTCCTCTTCTCCCAGGCCCAAGTGTATGAGCTCGAGAAAAGGTTCGAGCAACAGAAATATCTTACTGCACCCGAGAGAGAGCAACTGGCCAAACACATCCACCTTACCCCGAATCAGGTCAAGATCTGGTTCCAGAATCACCGCTACAAAATGAAGAGACAAGCCAAGAACCGGGAGCATCTAGGGGAGGAGGAAGCCAAGCCCTTCAGCGTAGAGTCTGAGGATGCCAAGGTGGTATGTAGTAGCCCGTGTACCTCAATAGAAGAATACGGAGACATGAAGATAGACTATAAGTGCTCAATCCAAGACCAACATCTCAACGGCCAAGGACTGTTCTTGGGACAGGACTTCCTCACCTCCGCTTCAGACCTTCATGAGTTTGATAAGTCGTCTCGAAATATGGTCTTCAAACCTTGGTGACTGAGCAAATATTATCATCGAGAAACCAGACTAGCCGCTTATCTGCCCTCTATTCATTAACTTAAAAATATAGTGATATTATAGTGGATATTTGTACACATAGAAGCTACTGGGCCTTACATTCATCACAGTATACATGGAACTGACCGGCACTCACCTCATTTATGATAAAGAAGGGAGAAGAAAAGTAATTTTTATGTACAGTCGGTCCCCTATTTAAGAACACCCGACTTACAGACGACCCCTAGTTACAAACGGACCTCTGGATGTTGGTAATTTACTGTACTTTAGCCATAGGCTACAATAATCAGCTGTAACAGTTATCACAGGCGTCTGTAATGAAGATTTATTGTTAATTCTGGTTCTTATGACAACCCAAAAATTTTAAAATCCAATTGTCACAGAGACCAAAAATTTTTATCTGGATCTACAATTATAAAATATACAGTTCCGACTTACATACATATTCGACTTAAGAACAAACCTACAGAACCGATCTTGTATGTAACCCGGGGACTGCTTGTATTACCGGTACCAAGTATTCGACATTTCCTTATGTTTTATTACAAAAAAATAGCCAGTGGCTCTTAGAATTGACAAATATCATTGTTCTGCTTTTTCACGATAAGTAACTGCCATTTTATCAAACAAAGACTAAATGTAAAAAAAACGCGGAAATCGGTTCACAAAAAGATCAACTTTTTTATTATAAAACTAATAAGAAACATAAGTCATCAACTCGGAAGCTAATGCAATACATTGTTCTAAATTATTGTGAAACTATTATTTTCTCTTAACTTTACTTCCTTCAATTACATTTTTACATTTTTTGTAACTTAAATCTTTATTCATAAAATTAACCTTGTACACTAGCACTTCAGATCAAGAGACTGAAAAATAACTTGTAAGCTAAAATCCACTTATAGAAATGTAGAACCTTCGATTCGATGGAAATTTCTCCTTTCGCTTCTCTCGTGTTGATTAAATCAATTTTCCAAAAATTTGGATTTTCAAACTCATTGCGGCTACAGTTATGGCAACTTTCTGCTCAAATTGAATTGAATTCAATGTATGATATATCTATATATAATATAAAATTATCTAAATAGTTAGAATGAAAGAATAATAATATCGAGGTCTAAAAGGTGAAGAATTTATTTTACAACTTTTTGGGGGGATTTATTACAAGATCTCGTAGACTAAATGCTGATTCAATTTTTTTTTTTCAAAATTTGGTTGCCAATTCATGTTTGATGTTTAAAACATCACCATTTGTGTTTTTTTTTTTTTTTTTTTTGGTTATGATGTTTAAAAGGCGGAGCCTGTGGAGAGTTAATTACTATTTATTGGAAAGTTGCATTTGTATATTTTGCTGCATTGAAAAAAAATACAAGCATTTAATAAATTAAGTTTTTTCACACAATTTTTCTTGTTAATATGTTATTTCTGAAAATTTTCATTTCTATCTATTTACTACTTATCCATCGTATCTTGCATCTATCTCATATCTATGTAATAGGAATCAGTGGTGGGTATACCAATGGGGGGCTTTTGCACCAGTTTTCTGCCTTACGGCCGGGAATCACCTCTATTTCCCCTGTTATGCTATGTTCACGCACACAAGTGGGGCCAGTGTGGGCCGGCATGGGGCGTTCCTTCTCCACGTTTGCTCACTACCTATAGCCTAAGGCCAGACCTTGCATAGAACCGCCCAGTGCCTGAGCCAGACCTGAGCCTCCTAATGGAACTGGTGGCGTTCTCTTCACCTGCCAGCGTTGATAAATCCCCCCCCCCCATATATACAACTTGTCCATTTGCAACTTGTCTAGCTATTGGGGGATATTTATCAGGGCCTCTGTGCCACGTCTGTGGTGTAGAAGCCCTGAAATAATCATGAATGCTAGCTTATTGATAGCACTTGAGATTATTTACCCCAATTTGCCACCTTCACGCAAGTGGGGCGTGAAGGGGGGGAGTGGCCGGCCAAGTGGAGGGTGCGGCCGGACGGGAGTGGGCCGGCGCGGGGCGTTACTTTCCACATGCCAGCGCACTCGCTCCAGCCACCAAGTTTTCAGAGCTATGTTCATTTCTACGCCAGGCAGGGCCTGCTGTAGAAGTAAACGCTGCGCAGGACCCCCCGGATACATCCAAAACCTCTTGATGTATTGGGCTGCACAAGAGCCGTGACGGGGCTATCATACGGGACGCCCGAGCGCCAGTGTGTGATAAATATCCCCCATTGAGTCTTTTCATCCACCACAATTTACTTGACCAACCCCTGAGGATGTTTTTAGAGAAGGACCACCTGCTCTATATGGGGGTACACAAACTCATCAATGGTTAAATGGCAGACATTTTGGATTTTGACAAGCACCACACCTTTACCTCAGAAGTCTGGTAAAGGCTCAAATCCCTATCTTTGAGTGTGTATATTTATAGGGGGGTTAGGAGAAATAGCTGACTGGGAGTTGGCCATCTTTAGCCTCTGATCTATCTCTGATCTATGAGCTGTTTTGAAAGAAGCCCCCTGTCCTTTTTTTTTCTGAACATAGCCACACCCTATTTTGCAGACCACACCTCTTTATATCACAGCACCACCCCCTGGCTGTCTAGGCACCAGGGTGCCATCCCCATGCCACATACCAACTATGCATAAAGGGTTTCATATCTGGAAACTTCTACTACTCATGGAAAAAATACACATAAATTTCCAAAAATATTTTATAAAACAAATCACCAGCAGAATTGAGTCGTCCCATGAATATCTCAGAAACCTTTGTAGTATTAGTAGCGTAACTTAGACTGAATTTCTAATAACTTGACAATAAAACCTCCCAGGGCACTTGTGAGCATTCAACCGAATACAAGTACACACATTGGTTTTCTGTAAAAGACTTAAAAAAAACTTCAGTTTTTCTTTTTGCTGGTGGAATATGATGCAGCGTTTTTCTTAAAGAAGCAGGAAACCAAAAAAGAAACAATGAAACTAATCAGCTGAAATGGTTTGCCGAGGGGTTAATTCTATTACTTTATGAGACGAACAGAGGTGACGTTTTTAGCCAAGTGGGCAGGGCTTAGAAAATTTTTTCTTCCCTTCTGCAGATATGACAGAGGTTGGAGACCTCTGCTCCAGCCAGTTGTCTCACAGTTAAAAGTAGGAGGAGGAGGCAGCAGGGGAGGCAGCAGGGCAACAGAGAGAATATTTCTCCCTAGATTTCTTAGTTTTAATTATAATATGAGAAAATAAATACAAATTAAAAATAAGATTATTTTTCATGCATTTTCCATGTTTAGCCGTCCATCAGGTTAGACTTCCTAACACTGATCTATGATATCATATTCTTAAAAAAAAATTATTGGAATGTTGTATCATACTTTTCACAGCTCACTATGTTAACCTATGTTAACTGTATACAGTCAGCACTCTAGCTCCCCCTAGTGTTGTCTGCAAGAGAAGTTTATAGTTTAAAGGGAACATATCAGGAGGGCTTAGGCCTCCAAACTGGCACCAGTCTTATTGTTCAGGGTGGACAAGGAGGTCCCATCGGATTGTGCCAGAAGAACTTTTAGAACTCTTTGCTATAATCAAATTTCCTGTAAAGGAGGAGACATTTTTCGGAAGGTTTTACTATGACCATCCCTTAGTTGTAGCAACATGTGCTCAGTACAAAGATGAATCTATGGTCAAAACTTAGACTCTAAAATTAGTAAATATATGTAAATTGGATAGAGGAAGTTGGCAAATTCAAAAATTCCCAGTCATTAAAGGGGCGTTCTTGAGCATTTATGGCAGGTTCACAGGATATTCCATGAAGATGTGATACACTTGGGTTCTCTTCACCCATACAATGACTTAGCTACTATTTCAATGTAATCAGTGGAGAGATACAAGAGCCAATCAAGAAGCAGTAAGTTTTTTTTCCCTAATTTTCACAAAATCTTGATTGTGCAACAGAGAATATCCCTTTAATGGCTCCTACAAGTAAATACAACAAGAACAGAATGAAACAAGGAGAACTCCACACATAAAGCAAACAAGCCACGACCCAATGTACCGGCGCTGGGTGTCCATCCACTCCCCGGAATAGTCAATACATTCCAAGAAAATTGCCAATTATTTTCTACTAAACATATTTAACCCATTATGCACCAGGCCATTTACCGGCTTTTTTAGGTTTTACCTCTTTATCTCCTGATGAAGACAAAATCTTAACATTTTTAGTTAAGAAATCTAAGGCATTGAGGGGGGTGTGGGGGTTATTAAGGGACTTGCAATGCAGTTATGTTGGTTTTGCACCAAAAAACTGTCTAAAATGCTTTGCACCACATTTATCAAGGCTTTTAGACCTTTTTCTTGGAATTTTTCCAACTTTTTCGACTAAGCGGGCGTGACCTTCTGGAAAGGGGGTGGCCTTGTGAGAAATGGGCGTGCCAGAAATCTTCCATGCCCCAAAAATTCTGAAAAGAGAGACATATGCTGAACTCGAATTCATCATCATAGTGATAAATCTGGCGCAGCAAAAGACAAGTACAGAGACTGGCACATTGTTAAATCGTCCCATTGTATTTTGTGGAATGAGCTGCACTTTTTTTCTGTACAATATTTAATTTATATTAGTTTTTTGGGGGGGTTATGCAGGTTTTATTTTTATTCATTTTTATGTCATTTATCAGCCACATAAATGTTGCAATAAATTTATTGTACATTATTTTATGTCTTTTATAACCGATAGGACCTCCCACGGAACTAGTCTACTTAGCTCCTCCTTCTTTGACCAGAAAACACAATGGGGGTCATTTACTAAGGGCCCGATTCGCGTTTTCCCGACGCGTTACCCGAATATTTCCGATTTGCGCCGATTGTACCTGAATTGCCCCGGGATTTTGGCGCACGCGATCGGATTGTGGCGCATCGGCGCTGGCATGCACGCGACGGAAATAGGGGGGCGTGGCCGAACGAAAACCCAACGGATTCGAAAAAAACGCCGCATTTAAAAAAAAAAAAATGTGTCGCTAAAATTGCACTTACCTTCACTAGGAATAGGCCGGTGTATTTCAGGGCACTCCAGCGGACTTCAGCGCAGCAGCGCCACCTGGTGGACGTCGGAGGAACTGCCTTAATAAATCCCGGCCGGACCCGAATCCACCGCAGAGAACGCGACGCTGGATCGTGAATGGACCGGGTAAGTAAATCTGCCCCAATATATGGTATAATAATAATAATTCTCTATGTATATAGCGCACACAGATTACGTAGTGCTAAACGGAGCTTGTCAAATCGGTCCCTGTCCCCAATGGGGCTCACAATCTAATCAACCTACATACAGGTGGTCCCCCTACTTAAGAACACCCAACTTACATACGACCCCTAGTTACAAACAGACCTCTGGATATTGGTCATTTATTGTACTTTAGCCTTAGGCTACAATAATCAGCTGTAACAGTTATCACTGAAGATTTATTATTAATCCTGGTATTTATGACAATCCAACATTTTTAAAATCCAATTGTCACAGAGACCAAAAAAAAATTATCTGGAGTTACAATTATAAAATATACAGTTCTGACTTACATACAAATTCAATTTAAGAACAAACCTGCAGAACCTTATCTTGCACATAACCCGGGGACTGTCTGTATATATAAATATATTTTGATGATGTTTAGTTACATGTTTATTTCTATTTTTATATACATTCTATTATATAAATGTAAATATATTTTTAGACATATTATGGGGCACATGTACCTTTGTATTTGCTATTTTCTTTTCATTTTGCACAATTTTTGAATTTGCTGTGTATTTCTTTAGCAATTTCTCTTGCAGGTACAAACTGCCAGACTAAGATACATCTACCCCTATATGTATTCATTTATATTTTTTTAAAAATCCAATAATCTTTTAGTTTTTAGGAAGGGCACATCCCTTTCAGTTATGTAGAGATCACTTTTCAGCAGTCATCTCATTACAGGAGACACGCCCCCGGAAGAAATATAAGGTTACCGCCCCCTTGACTATTATGAGCTATTGCACTTCTGAGGTCCATAACTAACGAAACACCAAACACTGCATGAGTGGAGTAGCATTTTGTACCTGAAAAAAAAAAAAAAAATAGTAAGTTGTGTTGAAAGAAGCAAACTACAAAGAAGTACTGTATCTACGCGAATACGCCAAATACCGGCCCCGCTGATCTGTTCAGGAATTTGTACTCCTGGTGACATCCTCTGAACGAGTAGAATATGGACGTGAGGGGGGGGGTGGGGGGGGGGGGTAATTTTTCCATTGTTTAATTTAGGTGCAACTGTTTATATAAGAGGAGAAGTCAATCAGACCTTTCGTCATACTCCATATATACGGTTATGCCATTAGGGCTCTGCATCGTCTATGGAAGATTCCAGATTAGAGAATTTTCCAAAATCTTAACAAAGAAAAGACATCAAAGGCACAAACAAATGTAAACCGGATGAACACTGTGACTGCATTTTCTTTTTTTCAGTTTTATGGTGTTTTTTTTTAAGGAAGGATTATTGTAAGAAAAAGACTAAATGCCCCTGCTCCTGTATGGGCTTGTAGGAAATTACACTAAAAAGGGATTAATAAGGAGATGGGGCTTATTTTGCATCTAACTAAAGGAAGAGCAACAATATAAATAAAATACAAGTTATAGTGAGCAACTATATATCACAATGCTCAGCTTTATAACATTGTGTATTCCTGCTCTATAACATGCTGCCTGCAGATAGGACACTATATACAATCGATAGGACACTATGCACAATGTGCTCAGCTCCTCCTGCTCTATAACATGCTGCCTGCAGATAGGACGCTATGTATAATCTGCTCAGCTCCTCCTGCTCTATAACATGCTGCCTGCAGATAGGACACTATATTGAAAAGTAATGGGCCGTCCGCTGTAGTTCTCAGAAAGTGCATTGTATTCACCATCTTTTTAGTGGTGCATCTAAGTGCTTGGGCTTAGTCCGAATCAGTCGGATTGTCTGACGGCACCCCCTCTAAATTGTGCCACATGGAAGCAGCGCAGCTGTGCCAAAAAAGGATCACATGTGCCAAGAGTCCGACTAAAGTGAGCAGCGCGACCCTTAGTAAATGAGCCCCAATGTGTTAGAACTTTTACGTCCAGCACCACGAGTTTTCTTCAATCATCTTCCTCTTTGTCCCTGTTCATACTGGAGACCCCCCAGTCCATTGCCCCACAGGTAACGCATCTTCTTTTATTTGTGGTGCAAACAACAATAACATTTTAGAGGTCTACAGCAAATGGGTTATATTTGGTGGTTTTTCAAATAGGGGGGCAATAGGAGGAAGTATTCTACTTTAGGCTGCTCCCAAAAGTGGGGCACCATTAAAGGTGCCTTCTTAAAGGAAATTTACCACCAGGATCAAGATTGTGCACCCAGCACACTGACATACTGGTGTGCGCCCCTCTGGCAGGATCTTGCTCTCTCTTATCTCTTATGCCCTTGTTTTTTTTGCAAAGAAGAATTTTAAAAATGATGCAAATGGCCAAAGGGGCTCAGGTTACAAAGATGTTAATGGAGCCTTGAGCCGCTTAGGCTCATTGCATAATTTTTGAACCCTTTTTTTCCTAAAAACAAGGGCATGGAAGCTAAAGAAGGCAGATCCTGACAGAGGCTCACACCAGTTTGTCCAGTGTACTGGGTGTACAATCCTTCATCCGTAGTAGTAATGTCCTTTAGGAGCTGGGCAGTATAAGTAGAGGCTAAAGGTATTGGTCATCATGCTATACGGGGTGCAGTACCTAGTGGGTTGGGATAGGCACTCAATGGGGCATATTGACTTACTCCGGTCATTCGTGATCCGCGGCGCGTTCCCTGCGCTGGATTCGGGATTATTAGCAGTTCCCTCGCCGTCCACCCGGTGGCGCTGCTGCGCTGAAAAGCATCGGAACACACTGGAGTTTCACCGGCCGGGCTGAGTGAAGGTAAGTGCAAGCTCCCAACAGTTTTTTTTTTTTTAATTCTGCGTTTTTTTCCAATCCGTCGGTTTTGGTGGCCACGCCCCCCGATTTCCGTCGCGTGCATGCAGCGCGCGATGCGCCACAATCCGATTGTGTGCGCCAAATCCGGGCACATTCAGGGGAACGGCGCAAATCGGAAATATTCTGGGTAACACATGGGGAAAACGCGAACGCCCCTTAGTAAATGCACCCCCAATGATGTTTAATAAGGAGTAATTGTACAGTCTACAACCTCCGCACTTCCTTACACACAGTTAAAGGGAGTTTATGGGGGAGGCCCCAAACATGTCTAGTTACACCCCTGGTCTCTTGTATATCTCTGTCTATTGTATTGATATGCCCATCGTTGTGTAATGTAGTTGTCTTGGACTACGGGCGTTATGGGACATGAATCACAGTAGAACGTGGGTGAGGTAATGGATGGAAGGGTCCCTTCCCTGATGATTAATTATGACCTCGTCTCTGATTTTTTTGTTTATGAAGACAACATAAGAGAACGTTCGTGCACATTCATTCCCAATTGCCATCTTCCAAACAAAGAGAGCACACATCAAGCACTTTATATTTGCC
Organism: Engystomops pustulosus; assembly: GCA_019512145.1. NCBI lineage: Eukaryota > Metazoa > Chordata > Amphibia > Anura > Leptodactylidae > Engystomops > Engystomops pustulosus. The sequence goes on from WNYA01000625.1 coordinate 114,213, forward strand.
TCATAAGGACATCGCTGGCTCACGGGCCCGGCGCGCTCTCCACCTCCACAGTGTAACAAACAACCTTAAGATCCACTGGATCTGCTCCTTTCTCTTTACTTACCCTGGAATGCACGGCTGAAAGAGACCAATGAAAGCTTCCTCACTCACAAGCGGCCCCGCGGAGGAGAAGCCAGCATTTTTCCTTCTTTACGTTCTTTCTCTTTTTTTTTTTTTTTTTTTTGTTTTTCGCCTTAATCAAAGTGAGCAACTCCATTTGGAGACCTGATGACATCATTTCCCTTTTCCCTATCAGGGATATTTGGTCATATTGCCTCGGGTGGAGAATAGTTAAGTTGTCCAGAGCTTTCTTCTTCTTTTTTATTCTTCTTCCTTTTTCTAGTCAGGTTAGACCCCGGCGCCAGCCCTTTACAGATTGGAGGACCTTCTTCTCGACCCTTGTTGGAGGAGCGATAGACGTTTGGATCTTTTTATACAATTGTCGGATTAGTTGAGCAACTCATGCACCCCCTATTCCTCGCTAACGTTCCAATGGAGTAGAGATGGGACCCTCATGTTACTTCAAAGGGAAAAACATATGAAGTGTGGACCCCGTCAGAGAGAGCTTGTCTGACCCTCAAAAAGTTCAAGTTGTAGGACCAGAACTACAATAGATTCAGTGTCTTTTATAATTGATTGAATTTTGATTGATTGGATAGGTGCCTGTGATGGTTCTTGTAAAGATGCCACCGCTGATGTGCCATATTATAATATTAGTGGGACCCTATCAGTAACTACTGAATGGTCGCTACACATATGATCAGAGAATATGCGGCTTATTTTAAATCCGAATTAACTTAGGGTTCAATATTTTTTGAACTTTGCTGTGATATAAACAATATAAAAGATACTCACATCTCCTTACACTAACCCAAGATCTATCCATACCCACAACTTATGCATATTACAAATGTAATCTCCTCCCCTCCTCCCACAGTGTACAATACAGATCTCATCCTCCCTCCACACTGTACAAGTACAGGATCTCATCTCCTCCCACACTGTACTTTATCAGGATCTCACTCCTCCCACACTGTACAATACAGATCTCATCTCCCCCCACACTGTACAAACGGATCTCATCGCCCCCCCACACTGACAATACAGATCTCATCTTCCCCCCCCACTGTACATAAGGATCTCATCCCCCCCCCCCACACTGTCCAAATACAGGATCCATCTATATCACACTGACATTCCGGATCTCATCCCTCCCACACGTACAAACGATCTCATCTCCTCCCACACTGACAATCAGGATCTCTCTCCCCCCCTCTTCCCCCCCCCCCCAACACTGTACAATCAGATCTCATCTCCTTCCACACGTACAATCAGATCTCATCTCCCCCCCCCCCCCCCACACTGTAATACGATTCTCATCTCCCCCCCCAGACTGTACATACAGTATCTCATCTCCTATCACACTGCAGAATACAGGATCTCATCTCCCCCCACACTGTACAATGGGATCTCATCTCCCTATCCTACACAGTTTTCGGGTAAACAAACAGGATCTCATCTCCCCCCCCCCCCCATACTGTACAATACAGGATCCATCTCCTATCACACTGCAGATACCGGACCCTCATTTCCCCCACACTGGTCATCAGGACTCACTCCTACCAAACTGTACAATACAGGATCTTCATCTCCACCCCAACGGTACAATGCATGTGAGATCTCATCTCCTCCCACACTGGTAGCAATACAGGATCTCATCTCCTCCCACACTGACAATACAGATCTCTCTCCTCTCACACCTTGGTTTTTCCAAAAAGACAATACAGGGAACTCAGCTCCTCCCACCTGTTCCATACAGGTCCATCATCTCCCTCCACACGGTAACAATCCAGGTCTCATTCCCTCCACACTTACAATACAGGGATCTACCTCTCCACCCCACAATGTACATGCAGGATCTCAGCTCCTCCCACACTGTAACAATATCAGGATCTCATCTCGCTCCCCCCTGTACAATACAGGACTTCATCTCCTCCCACACCTGTACAATCCAAGATACTATCTCCTCCCACACTGTACAATACAGGATCTCATCTCCCCCCACACTGTAACAATAAGATCTCATCTCCTCCCACACTTGTATATACAGGAACTCATCTCGCCCACACGTGTACAATACCAAATATTATCTCTCCCACACGTAACAATAGACAGGATCTCATCTCCGCCCACACTGTACAATCCAGGAGCTCCTCCTCCCACACTGTACACATACAGGATCTCATCTTCCTCCCACAACTGTACCGTCAGGACTCATCTCCCTCCACACTGTACAATACAGGATCTCATCTCCCCCACACTTACAACTACAGGAATCTCATCTCCTCCCACACTGTACAATACATGATCGCAATCTCCTCCACAAGGTACAATCAGGATTTCCTATCCTATCACACGTACAATACAGATCTCATCTCCCCCCACCGGTACAATACAGATCTTCATCTCCTCTATCCCACACTGTACCATACATATCTCATCTCCTATCACACTGCCAATACAGGATCTCATCTCCTCCCACTGTACATACAGGATGCTCATCTCCCCCCACACTGTAATTCCCAGGATCCCATCTCCTCCCACACTGTTACATTACAGGATCTCATCCCTATCACACGCACAATACAGGATTCTCATCTCTCCACAACTTTTACAATAAGATCCATCTCCTCCAACACTGTACAATACAGGATTTCATCTCCCTCACCGTCAATCAGGATCTCATCTTCCCCCCACACTGTACAATACAGGATCTCATATCTCCCCACTGTACCATTCAGGATCGCATCTCCTCCACACCGGTACATTACAAGGATCTCATCTCTTCCCACACGTACAATACATGATCTCATCTCCTCACACTGTACATACATGATCTCATCTCCTCCCACATGACAATACAGGGATCTCATCTCCTCCCACACTGTCACAACATGATTCTCAGCTCCCTCCACCTGTACAATACAGGATCTCATCTCCCCCCACACGGTACAGTACTGATTCTCTCTCCATCACACTGTACAATACAGGTCTCATCTCCTCCTATCTCCTCCCACACGGCACCATACAGATCTTTCTCCTCCCCACTGTACATAAGGATAATCATCTCCTCCCAGCACTGCACATACAGGATCGTATTCCCCCCACACTGTACAATACAGATCTCATCTCCTCCCACCCTGTACAATACAGATCTCATCTCCCCCCACACTGTTACAATACCGATATTATCCTCCTCCCACAACTGTACAATACAGAATAATCATCTCCTCCACCTGTGACAATAAGGATCTCATCGCCCCCAACACTGTACAATCAGATCTCATCTCCTCCCCATACTGTAGCAATACAGTATCTCATCTCCTCCCACACTGTACATCAGGAATCTCCTCCCTCCCACACGGTACATAAAGATCTCCTCTCCTCCCCACCTGTAAATCAGGATCTCATCCCTCCCACCCTGGACAATACAGGATCTATCTCCCTCCACAATGTACAAATCACAGGATCTTCATCTCCCCCCCACTGTACAATACATGATCTCATCTGCCCCCACACTGTACACGACAGATCCAGCTCCTCCCACAACGGTACCATACAAGATTCTTATCTCCCCTACACTGTAATAATACAGATCTCATTCTCCTCCCCACTGCACAATACAGATCTGCATCTCCCCCACACTGTACATATCAGGAGATCATCTCCCCCACACTGTACCATACAGAGCTCATCTCCCCCCACACTGTACAATAACCGGATCTCATCTCCCCTCCACACTTGGGTTTACATTACAGTCTCATCTCCTCCCACACTGTACAATACAGGTCTCAGCTCCCCTACAACTGTATAATCAGGATCTCATCTCCTCCCACACCGCACATACCGGATCTCATCCTCCCCCACAGCTGTACATACAGGATCTTCATCTTTCCCCCACACGGTACAATACAGGATCTCATCGCCCTCACAGTGTACATTACAGGATCCTCATCTCCTCCCACACTGCCCCTACAGGAATCTCAGATCCTCCCACACTGTACCATACAGGTCTCATCTTCCCCTCCACACTGTACATTAACAGGATCTCATCTCCTCCCCCACTGGACAATACAGGATCTCATCTCCCTCATACGGTACAATACAGGATCTCATCTCCCCCCACACTGTACATACAGGATCTTATCTCCCCCACCCTGTACAATACAGGATATCATACTCCCCCCCACACTGTACAATACAGGATCTCATCTCCTCCACACGTTACAATCCAGGATCTCATCCTCCCCACCTGTACAATACAGATCTCATCTCCCCCCACCTGTCAATACGGATCTTATCTCCCTCCACACTGCACATTACAGAGTATCGCATCTCCTCCACACTGTACATACGAGGATCTCATCTGCCCCCACACTGTACATACAGACTCATCCCCTCCCATACTGTACAATACAAGGATCTCCATCTCCTCCCCATTGTACAATCCAGATCTCATCTCCTCCACACGGTACAATACAGGATCTCATCTTCCCCCACAAAAAAACTGTTACAATACAGGATCGATCTCCCCCCACTGACAATACCGATCTATCTCCCCCCACACTGTATAAAAAAACAATACAGGAGCTCATCTCCTCCCACGTGTCAATACAGGATCTCTTCTCCTCCACACTGTTACAATACAGGACTCATCTCCCTCCCCACTGTGCAATACAGGACTCATCCCTCCCCCACAAACTGTACATACAAGATATTATCCCTCCCACCTTTACAATACAGGATCTCATCTCCTCCACCTGACAATACATATCTCTCTCCCCCCACACTGTACATGCCGGATCTCATCTCCTCACCATACTGTAAATACAGGATCTCATCTCCTCCCACACTGTACACATTTACCGGATCTCCTCTCCTCCCACACGTACAGACATGATCACATCTCCCTCCACACTGTACAATACGGATTCTCATCTTCCTCCCCACGGTACAATACAGGATCTCATCTCCCCCACACTGTACATACCTGATCTCATCTCCCTCACACTTTACAATACAGGATCCCCATCTCCCTCCACACTGTACAATACAGGATCTGCATCTCCTTCCACACTGCACAATACAGGAATCGTATCTCTCCCCCCTGTACAATACAGGATCTTCATCTCCTCCTACACTGTACAATCAGGATTCTTATCGCTTCCTCCCCACACTCCGTCCCACACGTACAATACAGGATTCAATCTCCCCTCCACACTATACATTACAGGATCTCATCTCCTCCCACCTGTACAACAACATGATCTCATCTCCCCCACACTGACATACAGGATCTCATCTCCCCCCACACTGTACAATACAAGGATCTTATCTCCCTACACTTATAATACAGGATACTCATCTCCTCCCACACTGGTACAACGATCTCATCTCCCCACACGTACAATCCGGATCTCATCTCCCCCACACGGTACAATACAGGAATCCATCTCCCCTCCACAACTGTACAGTACAGGATCTCAGCTTCTCCTCCCACACTGTACAATCCAGGATCTCATCTCCCCCACACTGTACAATACAGGAGCTCATCTCTCCCCTCCACACTGTACATTACAGATCTAATCCCTCCCACACTGTACAATACAGATCTCATCTCCCTTACACTGTAATACAGATCTTCATCTCGCCCCACACTGCAACAATACAGGATCTCATCTCCCCCACAGCTGTACATACCGGATCTCATCCCCCCCCACAGACTGACAATACCAGGATCTCTCTCCTCCCCCACTGTACAATACCGGACTCATTCGCCGCCACACTGTAACAATACAGGATTCTCATCTCCCCCCACACTGTACATACAGGGAATATCATCCAGTAGCTGCATCTCCTCCACTGTACATTAAGGATTCTCTTCTCCTCCCACCTGCCAATACAGGATCTCTATCCTCCCACTGTACATAATCAGACTCATCTCCCCCACACTGTACAATAAAGGATCGCATCTCCCTCCACACTGTACATTAAAGGAATCTCATCTCCTCTCCCCCACACTGTACAATACAGGATTCATTTCCCCCCCACCTGTATATACAAGGATCTCATCTCCGCCCGCACACTGTAAAGACGATCTTACCTCCCCCCACACTGTTACTTACAGGATCGCATCTTCCTCCCACACTGTACAATACAGATCTCATTCTCCCCCCACCTGTATAATACAGGATCTCATCCCCCCAATACTGTAAACAATACAGGATCTCATCTCTCACCCACATTGTCCATCTAGGATCTCAATCTCCTCCCACACTGTAACAATACAGATCTCATCTCCCCCACACTGTCCAATACAGGATCTCAATCTCCCCCACACTGAACATACAGGAGCTTATCTCCCCCCACACCCCCCTGTGGGGTTTTTACAATACAGATCTCATCTCCTCCCACGCTGTACAAACAGGATCTCATCGCCCCCCACACTGCACAAGACAGGATCTCATCTCCCCCCACACTGTACATACAGGATCTTATCTCCCCCAACAAGCTGTACATACCGATCTCATCTCCTCCCACTTGTACATAGCAGGATTCTCATCTCCGCCCCCACACTGCACAATACGATCTCATATCCTGCCCAACACGTACAATACAGGATCTCATCTCCCCCACACGTACAAACAGGATCTCACTCCATCATTTTACTCCTTTAAGATCTATTACTCATATATTATTTGTTTGTTTTGTTTTTTTTATATTAAATCTACAATGTCAAAAGTGATAAACAATTTCCAAACTATTGAAACACCACTAGGCACACTCATAGCACTAGTAACTTAATCCATCATCTCCTCCCTTTAAATTGTTTATTTCGATTAACAACAGTCCCCAAAGATCTAATGGATCTTTAAGTGACTTTTTTTTTTTCTTGCATAATGATTTTGTTTTCGTCACACAAGAGAATTTTGTACTTTTTTTATTTTAAAAAAAAAACCTGGTTTAGTCCTTGAGTTTTGACTTTCTATGGCGCTTCGATAAGACCTTAAACCGGTTTGTTTTCGAATCTAGAATGTTTAGAATGTAAGAATTGTTGAATGTTTCCTATTTCCTATTTCTGCCATATTTGATCATTAGACCAGAAATGGATCAATCTGCCAATAGGAAACCACTGTATAGATTGACTCTTATAAAGATAGAGATCCCATCTATGATGTCCATATGTCCATAATAACGCAATCTCTCCCCAATATAACCTGTTTAAATAAACCCTTTCTAGCATGTATTATTTATTGTTCCCTTATATCCATTTTTTCACACACTATATACAGAGGCGGTCCCCTACTTAAGAACACCTGACTTACCTACGACCTAGTTTACAAACGGACCTCTGGTAATTGGTAATATTGTACTTGCTACAATAATCAGGCTGTAACAGTTATCACTGGTGTTCTTATGAAGCTTCATTGTTTAATATCTGGTTCTTATGACAACCCAACATTTTAAAATCCAATTTCACAGAACCAAAAAATTTTTGTGGGCTTACAATAATAAAGTAGGTAACGTTCCGACTTACATACAAACTCTTACTTCCCCACCCTTCTTTTAGACCAACAAAACTACAGAACCAATCTTTTGTAATAACCCGGGGACTGCCTGTATGAATATTATTATTTCATTATTTATTATATATTTATTTAATATTTACTATTTTTATGATTTATTATTTATTTTTTTATTAGTCCCGAGCAATTTACTCCGGGATTTAATGTTCCTGCTTCCACTGCTGCCTGGGATATATGGAGACGGAGTAAAACCTCTATATCTTCACACACTTCTAAGAGAAAAAGAAGGTCCTCTTCCCCAGGCCCAAGTGTATGAGCTCGAGAAAGGTCGAGCAACAGAAATTCTTACTGCAACACCCGAGAGAGATGAAACACTGGCCAACACATCCCACCTTACCCTACCCACCCGGTCAAGATCTGGTTCCAGTCACCGCTACAAATGAAGAGACAAGCCAAGAACCGGGAGCATCTGAGGGGGAGGAGGAAGCCAAGCCCTTCATCGCGTAGAGACTGAGGATGCCAATGGTATGTAGTAGCCCGTGTACCTCATATAAAGAATCGGAGACATGAAGATAGACTAAAAGTGCTCAATCCAAGACCAACATCTCAACGGCCAAGGATGTTCTTGGGACAGGACTTCCTCACTCCCTCCGCTCAGACCTTCATGAGTTTGATAATTCGTCTCGAAATATGGTCTTCAAACCTGGTGACTGACAAATATTATCAACGAGAAACCAGACGAGCCGCTTTCCTGCCCTCTATTCATTAACTTAAAAATATAGTGATATTATAGTGGATATTTGACACATAGAAGCTACGGGGCCTTACATTCATCGCCAGTATACATGGAACTGACCGCACCACCTCATTTATGATAGAAGGGAGAAGAAAAGTTTTTTTATGTACAGTCGGTCCCTATTTAAAACACCACCGACTTACAGAACGACCCCTATTACAAACGACCTCTGTGATTTTTAATTACTGTATTTAGGCCAATGCTACAATAATCAGCTGTAACAGTTATACACGGCGTCTGTAATGAAAGATTTATTGTTAATTTCTGGTTTCTTTATGACAACCCAAAAATTTTAAATCCATTGCTCACAGAGCCAAAAATTTTTTATCTGGATCTACAATTATAAAATATACGTTCCGACTTACTACATATTCGACTTAAACAAACCTACAGAACCGATCTTGTCTGTAACCCGGGACTGCTTGTATTTACCGGTACCAAGTATTCGACATTTCCTTATGTTTTTTTACAAAAAAATAGCCAGTGGCTCTTAGAATTGACAATCATTGTTCTGCTTTTATCACGATACTACTGCCATTTATCACAAAGACTAAATGTAAAAAAAAAACGAGACGCGGAATCGGTTCACAAAAGTCAACTTATTTTTATATAAACTAATAAAGAAATAAGTCGTCAACGATCGAGCTAATGCAATACATGTGTCTAAATTATGTGAAACTATTTATTTTCTCATTAACTTTACTTCCTTCAATTACATTTTTACATTTTTTGTACTTAATCTTTATTCATAAAATTAACCTTGTACACTAGCACTTCTCAGATCAAGAGACTGAAAAATAACTTGTAAGCTAAAATCCACTTATAGAATGTAGAACCTTCGATTCGATGGAATGTTTCTCCTTTCGCTTCTCCTCGTGTTGATTAAATCATTTTCAAAATTTGGATTTTCAAACTCATTGCGGCTACAGTTATGGCACTCTTTCTGCTCAAATTGAATTGAATTCATAGTATGTATATATATATAATATAGATATATAAAATATATCTAAATATAGAAATGAAAGAATATATAATATCGAGGTCAAATAGGTGAAGAATTTAATTTTACAACTTTGTTTTGGGGGATTTATTACAAGATGTCCGTGAGCCTAAATGCTGTTCAATTTTTTTTTCTTTCAAAATTTGGTTGCCAATATCATGTTTGATGTTTAAAACTTCACCATTTGTGTTTTTTTTTTTTTTTTTTTGGTTTATATTATTTTAAAAGAAGGCGGAGGCCTGTGGAGAGTTAATTACTATTTATTGGAAAGTTGCATTTTATATTTTGCTTGCTTGAAAAAAAATACAAGCATTTAATAATTAGTTTTTTCACACCAATTTTTTCTTGTTAATATTTATTTCTGAAATTTTTCATTTCTATCTATTTACTACTTATCCCTCGTATCTTGCCTCTATCTCATATCTATGTAATAGGAACAGTGGGGTATACCATGGGGGGCTTTGCACCAGTTTTCTGCCTTACGGCGGAATCACCTCTATTTCCCCTGTTATGTGCGTGTTCACAGCACACAAGTGGGCCATGTGGGCCGCATGGGGCGTCCTTCTCTCCACGTTTTGCTCACTTACCTAGAGCCTAGGCCAGACCTGGCATAAACCGCCCAGTGCCCTGAAGCCCGACCATGTAGCCGCCTAATGGACTGGTGTGCGTTCTCTTCACCTGCCAGCGTTGATAAATCCCCCCCCCCATATATACAAACTTGTCCATTTGCACCTTGTCTAGCTATTGGTGGATATTTATTCAGGGCCTCTGTGCCACGTCTGTGGTGTAGAAGCCCTGAAATATCATGAATGCTACTTATTGATAGCACTTGAGATTATTACCCCAATTTGGCCACTTCACGCAAGTGGGGGGGGCGTGAAGGGGGAGTGCCCGTGCCAATGGGCGGGTGCGGCCGGACGGGAGTGGGCCGCGCGGGGCGTTACTTTCCCATCCAGCGCACCATCGCTCTCCAGCCACCAGTGTTTTCATAGAGCTATGTTCATTTCTACGCCAGGCAGGGCTGCTGGTAGAAGTAAACGCTGCGCAGGACCCCCCGGATACATCCAAAACCTCTTGATGTATTGGGCTGCACAAGAGCCGTGACGGGGCTATCATACGGGACGCCCGACGCCAGTGTGTGATAATATCCCCCATTGAGTCTTTTCACCCACCACAATTTACTTGACCACCCCTGAGGATTTTTTTAGAGAAGGACCACCTGCCTATATGGGGGTACACAAACTCATCAATGGTTAAATGGCAGACATCTTGGATTTGACAGCACCACACCTTTACCTCAAGTCCTGGTAAAGGCTCAAATCCCTACTTTGAGTTTTGTTATTTTGTATATTGGGGTTAGGAGAAATAGCTGACTGGGAGTTGCCATCTTTAGCCTCTGATCTATCTCTGATCTATGAGCTGTTTTGAAAGAAGCCCCCTGTCCTTTGTTTTTCTGAACATAGCACACACCTATTTTGCAGACCACACCTCTTTATATCACAGTCACGCACCACCCCTGGCTGTCTAGGCCACCAGGGGTTCCATCCCCATGCCACATACCAACTATGCATAAAGGGTTTCATATCTGGAAACTTCTACTACTCATGGAAAAAATACACATAAATTTCCAAAATATTTTATAAAACAAATCACACCAGCAGAATTTGAGTCTTCCCTGAATATCTCAGAAACTTCTTTGTATTGTAAGCGTAACTTGACTGAATTTCTATAACTTGACAATAAAACCTCCCAGGGCACTTGTGAGCATTCAACCGAATACAAGTACACACATTGGTTTCTGTAAAAGACTTAAAAAAACTTCAGTTTTTCTTTGGCTGGTGGTAATTGATGCAGCGTTTTTCTTAAAGAAGCAGGAAACCAAAAAAGAAAACATGAAATAATCACTGAAATGGTTTGCCGAGGGGTTAATTCTATTACTTACTTTATGAGACGAACAGAGGTGACGTTTTTTTAGCCAAGTGGCAGGCTTAGAAAATTTTTTTCTTCCCTTCTGCAGATATGACAGAGGTTGAGACCTCTGCTCCAGCCGTGTTGTCTCACAGTTAAAAGTAGGAGGAGGAGGCAGCGGGGAGGCAGCAGGGCAACAGAAGAATATTTCTCCTAGATTTCTTAGTTTTAATTATATATGAGAAAATAAATACAAATTAAAATAAAATTATTTTTCATGCATTTTCCATGTTTAGATAGACCGTCCATCAGTTAGATTTTCCTAACACTGACTATGATAGCATATTTTCTTAAAAAAATTATTGGAATGTTGTATCATACTTTTCACGCTCACTTGTTAACCTATGTTAACTGTATACAGTCAGCACTCTGCTCCCCCTAGTGTTGTCTGCAAGAGAGTTTATAGTTTAAGGAATACAGGAGGGCTTAGGGTTAGGCCTCCAAACTGGCACCATTCTTATTGTTCAGGGTGGAAAGGAGGTCCCATCGTTTTGCCAGAAGAACTTTTAGAACTCTTGCTATAATCAAATTTCCTGTAAAGGATGAGGAACATTTTTCGGAAGGTTTTACTATGACCATCCCTTATTTGTAGCAACATGTGCTCAGTACAAAGATGATCTAGGTCAAAACTTAGACTCTAAAATTAGTAAATATATGTAAATTGGAGAGAGGAAGTTGGCAAATTCAAAAATTCCCAGTCAATTAAAAGGGGCCGTTCTTGAGCATTTGAGATGCAGGTTCACAGGATATTCCATGAAGATGTGGATACACTTGGGTTCTCTTCACCCATACAATGACTTAGCTACTATTTCAATGTAATCATGTGAAATACACGAGCCAATCAAGAAGCAGTAAGTTTTTTTTCCCTAATTTTTCACAAAATCTTGATGTGCAACAGAGAATATCCCTTTAATGGCTCCTACAAGTAAATACAACAAGAACAGAATAAAACAAGGAGAACTCCACACATAAAGCAACACAGCCACGACCCAAGACCACGGCGCTGGGTGTTCCATACCCTCCCGGAAATAGTCAATACATTCCAGAAATTGGGCAATTATTTTCACTAACATATTAACCCATTATGCACCAGGCCATTTACCGGCTTTTTTAGGTTTTATAACCTCTTTATCTCCTTGAATCCAAAAGCTTAACATTTTAGTTAAGAAATCTAAGGCATTGAGGGGGTGGTGGGGGTTTTAAGGGACTTGCAATGCTGTTATGTTGGTTTTGCACCAAAAAACTGTCATAAAAAATGCTTTGCAAAACCAACTTTTCAGGCTTTTAGACCTTTTTCTTGGAATTTTTATTTTTCAATTTTTCGACTAAGCAAGGGGCGGCGGGGTTGCGTGACCTTCTGGAAAGGGGGTGGCCTTGTTGAGAAATGCGTCCAGAAATCTTCCATGCCCCAAAAATTCTGAAAAGAGAGACAATATGCTGAACTCGAATTCATCATCATAGTGATAAATCTGCGCAAGCAAAAGACAGTACAGAGACTGGCACATTGTTCAAATCGTCCCATGTTTTTGTGGAAGACTGCACTTTTTTTTCTGTACAATATTTAATTTATATTAGTTTTTTGGGGGTTATGCAGTTTTTTATTTTTATTTCATTTTTAGTCATTTACAGCCACATAAATGTTGCAATAAATTTATTGTAACTTATTTTATGTCTTTTATAACCGATAGGACCTCCCCGGAACTAGTCTACTTAGCTCCTCCTCTTTGGACCAGAAAACACAATGGGGGTCATTTACTAAGGGCCCGTTCGCTTTTCCCGACGCGTTCCCCGAATATTCCGATTGGCGCCGATTGTACCTGAATTGCCCCGGGATTGGCGTCACGCGCTCGGATTGTGGGCGCATCGGCGCTGCATGCACGCCACGAATAGGGGGCGTGGCCGAACAAAACCCAACGATTCGAAAAAAACGCCGCATTTAAAAAAAAAAAATGTGTCGCTAAAATTGCACTTACCTTCACTAAAGGATAGCCGGTTATTCAGGGCACTCCAGCGGACTTCAGCGCAGCAGCGCCCACCTGGTGGACGTCGGAGGATCTGCCTTATAATCCCGCCGGACCCGAATCACCGGGCAGAAACGCGACGCTGGATCGTGAATGGACCGGGTAAGTAATCTGCCCCAATATATGGTATATAATAATAATTCCTATGTATATAGCGCACACAGATTACGTTGTGCTAAACGGAGCTTTCAATCGGTCCTGTCCCCAATGGGGCTCACAATCTAATCAACCTACATACAGGTGGTCCCCCTACTTAAGAACACCCAACTTACATACACCCCTAGTTTACAAACAGACCTCTGGATATTGGTCATTTATTGTACTTTACGCCTTAGCTACAATAATCAGCTGTAACGTTATCACTGAAGATTTTATTATCCTGGTTCTTATGACAATCCAATCACATTTTTAAAATCCAATTGTCACAGAGACCAAAAAAAAATTATCTGGAGTTACAATTAAAATATACATCGACTTACATCAATTCAATTTAAGAACAACCCGCAAACCTTATCTTGCACATAAACCCGGGGACTGTCTGTTATATAAATATATTTTTGATGATGTTAGTTACATGTTTATTTCTATTTTTATATACATTCTATTATATATAAATGTAAATATATTTTAGAATTATATGGGCACATGTACCTTTGTATTTGCTATTTTCTTTTCATTTTGCACAATTTTTTGAATTTGCTGTGTATTTCTTTAGCAATTTCTCTTGCAGGTCAAACTGCCAGACTAGAGACATCTACCCCCTATATGTATTCATTTATTTTTTTTAAAAATCCAATAATCTTTTAGTTTTAGGAAGGGCCACCCTTTCATTTATGTGAGATCACTTTTTCAGCAGTCATCTCATTACAGGAGACACGCCCCCGAGAGATATATGTGACCGCCCCCTTGACTATTATGGCTATTGCATTGCACTTCGAGGTCCATAACTAACGAAACACCAAACACTGCATGAGTGTAAGCATTTTGTACCTGCTGACGGGTTCTCTTTAAAATACTACAATAGTAGGGTGGTTGAAAGAAGCAAACTATAAGAAGTCGGTATCTCCACGAATACGCCAAATACCGGCCCCGCTGATCTGTTCAGGATTTTGACTCCTGGTGACATCCTCTGAACGAGAGAATATGGACGTCATATGGGGGGATGGGGGGGGGGGTAATTTTTCCATGTTTTATTTAGGTGCAACTGTTTATATAAGAGTATAAGATCCAGACTTTCGTCATCCTCCATATATACGGTTATGCCATTAGGGCTCTGCATCGTCTATGGAAGATTCCAGATTAGAAATTTTCCAAATCCAACAAAGAAAGCCAATCAAAGGCACAAACAAATGTAAACCGGATGAACACTGTGACTGCATTTTCTTTTTTTCAGTTTTATGGTGTTTTTTTTAAGAATTTTGTAAGAAAAAGACTAAATGCCCCTGCTCCTGTATGTGCTTGTAGGAAATTACACTAAAAGGGATTAATAAGGAGATGGGGCTTATTTTGTTTGCATCTAACTAAGGAAGAGCAACATATAAATAAATACAAGTTTAGTGAGCAACTTATATCACAATGCTCACTTTATAACATTGTGTATTCCTGCTCTATAACATGCTGCTGCAGATAGGACACTCTGTACATCTCCTGCTCTTCCTGCCTCTATAACATCTGCCTGCAGATAGGACACTGTTACATCTGCTCAGCCCCTCCTGCTCTATAACATCTGCCTTCAGATAGACACTATGTCATCTACTCAGCTCCTCCTGCTCTCTAAACATGCTGCCCCTGCAGATAGGCCACTCTGTACAATCTCCTCAGCTCTTCCTGCTATACATGCTGCCTGCAGATAGGACACTATATACATCTCCCCAGCTCCTCCTGCTCATAACATCTGCCTGTAGATGACACTATGTTACAATCTGCTCAGCTCTCCTGCTCTATAACATGCTGCATGCAATAGGGCACTTGTACAATCTGTTCAGCTCCTCCTGCTCTATACATGCTGCGCAGATAGGACCTATGTACATCTGCTCAGCCCCTCCTGCTCATAACATGCGCCTGAAAGCAGCCATAATGTACAATCTGATCAGCTCCTCTGCCTATAACCTCTGCCTGCCGATAGGACACTAGCACAATGTGCTCAGCTCCTCCTGCCTTATAACATGCTGCCTGCAGATAGGACGCTTGTTAATCTGCTCAGCTCCTCCTGCTCTATAACATGCTTGCCTTGCGATAGGACACATATAAAAAGTAATGGGCCGTCCTCTGTAGTTCTCAGAAGTGCATTGTATTCATCCTCTTTTTAGTGGTGCCTAAGTGCTTGCTTTCCGAATCAGTCGGATTCTACCACCCCTCTATTGTCACAGTAACACGCGCTGTGCCAAAAAAGATCACATTTGCCAAGAGTCCCGACTAAAGTGAGCAGCGCTACCCTTAGTAATGAGCCCCAATGTGTTAGAACTTGTTACATCCAGCCCAGATTTTCTTTCACACATCTTCCTCTTTGTCCTGTTCATACTGAGACCCCCAGTCGAATTCCCACAGGTGAACCCATCTTCTTTATTTGGTTGGCAAACAACAATAACATGTTAGAGTACTACAGAAAATGGGTTATTTTGGTGTTTTTCAAATAGGGGGGCAATAGGAAGGAAGTATTACTACGTTAGGCATGCACTCCCAAAAGGGGGCACCATTAAAGGTGCTTCTTAAAGGAAATTTACCACCAGATCAAGGCTTGTGCACCCCAGCACACTGACATACTGGTGTGCGCCCCCTCTGGCAGGATCTGCTCTCTCTTATCTTCTTATGCCCTTGTGTTTTTGGCAAAGAAAAGGATTTTAAAAATGATGCAAATAGCCAACGGGGCTCAGGTTACAAAGATGTTAATGGAGCCTTGACCGCTTAGGCCATTGCATAATTTTTGAACCCTTTTTTCCTACAAAGGGCAGGAAGCTAAAGAGCAGATCCTGACAGAGGGCGCACACCAGTTTGTCCATTGTACTGGGTGTACAATCCTTCATCCTAAGTAGTAATGTCCTTTAGGAGCTGGGCAGTATAAGTAGAGGCTAAAGGTATTGGGTCATCATCTATCACGGGTGCAGTACCTAGTGGGTTGGGATAAGCACTCATGGGGCAGATTGTACTTACCCGGTCCTTCGTGATCCAGCGGCGCGTTCCCTGCGCTGGATTCGGATTATTAAGGCAGTTCCTCTCCCGTCCACCAGGTGGCGCTGCTGCGCTGAAAAGCATCGGAACACACGGGAGTTTCACCGGCGGCTGAGTGAAGGTAAGTGCAAGCTCCGCAATCAGTTTTTTTTTTTTTAATTCTGCTTCGCGTTTTTTCCAATCCGTCGGTTTCGTTCGGCCACGCCCCCCGATTTCCGTCGCGTGCATGCAGCGCGCGATGAGCCACAATCCGATTGTGTGCGCCAACAATCCGGGCATTCAGGGGAAATCGGCGCAAATGGAAATATTCGGGTAACACATGGGGAAAACGCGAATCGCCCACTTGTAAAATGCCCCCCAATGATTTTATATAGGAAGTAATTGTACAGTCCTACCCGAATCCGCACACTTCCGTTACACCACAGTTAAGGAGTTTTGGGGGAGGCCCAATACATTGCTAGTTACACCCCTGTCTCTTGTATTACTTCTCTGTCTATTGTATTGATTCCCATCGGGTGTAATGTAGTTGCTTGGACTACGGGCGTTATGGGACATGAAATCACAGTAGAACTGGGTGAAGGTAATGATGGGAATGGTCCCTTCCCGATATGATTAATTATGACCTCGTCTCGATTTTTTTGTTTTTATGAGACAACAGAAGAGAACGTTCTGCCAATTCATTCCCAATTGCCATCTTCCAAACAAAGAGAGCACAATCAAGCACTTTATATTTGCCTCTAAGGACAATCGCTGCTCCGGGCCAGGCCGCTCTCCACCTCAAGTGTAACACAACCTTAAGCCACTGGGACTCTGCCCCTTTCTCTTTACTTACCCTGGAATGCAACGGCTGAAAGATCCAATGAAAGCTCCTCACTCACAAGCGGCGGAGGAGAAGCCAGCATTGGTTCTCCTTCTTTACGTTCTTTTCCTTTTTTTTTTTTTTTTTTTTGTTTTTCGCCTTATCAAAGTGAGCAACTCCATTTGGAGACCTGAGTGACATCATTTCTTCTTTTCGCCTATACACTGGGATATTTGGGTCATATTGCCTCGGGTGGAGATAGTGTAATTGTCTCAGACTTTCTTTCCTTTTCATTCTTCCTTTTTCTTCAGTCAGGTCAGACCCCGGCGCCAGATCCTTTACGATTGGAAGGAACTTTCTTCTCGACCTTGTTGGAGGAGCAGATGAACGTTTGATCTTTTTATACAATTGTCGATTAGTTGAGCAACTCAACTGCACCCCATTCCTATTCCCTCGACATACAGTTCCAATGGAGTAGAGATGGAGACCCTATGTTACTTCAAAGGGAAAAAAAATAATGAAGTGGGACCCCGTCAGAATGTAGGCTTGTCTGACCTCAAAAAGTTCAAGTTGTAGGACCAAGAACTACAATAGATTCAGTGTCTTTATAATTGATTGAAGTTTTGATTGATTGGATGGATGCTGGCGAGGTTCTTTGTAAAGATGCCACCATGATGTGCCATATATATATATTAGTGTGGACCCTATCAGTACTACTGAATGGTCGCTACCGACATATGATCAGGAGAATATGCGGCTATGTTTAAAATCCGAATTTAAACTTAGGTTAAATATTTTTGAACTTTTGCTTGTGATATAAACAATATAAAATATACTCACTCTCCTTACACTAACCCAAGATCTGATCCATAACCACAACTTTATGCATATAACAAAATGTAATCTCCTCCCACA
>WNYA01000626.1:0-132261 GCA_019512145.1 Engystomops pustulosus
CAGGCAACTAGCGTTCAAACTCCTGTACCATCAACCAGGATTGGCGGACAACCTACCAGAGGAGGACAGACAAACCTTCCGAGATCTTTTGGATTTATTAAATGAAGCATCAGACACCTCAGGTAGGAGAAAATTCACAACCCGTACCCCATCCCAGAGCACTCCCAGCTTTAGACTCTTCCCCGCCCTACAAATATTCTATGAGCAAACAATCAGGGACATTAGAGCCCTCAAAACTGATGGGAATAAAAGGGAGAATTTGTCTCGGGCCGAACGTTTGGCGCTATCGAACCTTCAAAAACATAAGGATTTCCTAATCAAGGAAGCCGATAAAGGGGGCAATATTGTTATCTGGCCGATCACCCTTTATCTGGAAGAAGCCAAGCGACAATTGGGAAATTCAAATTTCTATACCACCTTACCGTCAGACCCAACATCTTTCTTCAAGGAAAAAATTGATCGCTTATTGTCAGCGGCTTTACACGCGGGGATCATAAACAAGGGAGAGTTGAAATTCCTGACCACTGATAAACCGACAACTCCAACCTTTTACTTGCTTCCAAAAATTCACAAATCCACTGTAAAACCTCCCGGACGTCCAATTGTGTCGGGCATAGGGGGACTGAATGAGAATTTATGTACCTACCTTGATTTCTATCTCCAACCTTTTGTTTACAGATTAGATTCCTATGTCCGGGACACCACGCATTTGATCCAACAACTGGAAAAATTTCAAGCACCTACTCCCATCCTTTTGGTGACACTTGACGTAGAGGCGTTATATACCATCATTGAGCATAAGGTAGGCCTAACAGCTATTACCTACTTTTTGGACAAACAATGGTCAACTGATAGAAGACACGATTCCTTCCTCCTGGACCTTCTTTATCTGGTCCTTCATCAAAATTACTTTATATTTGACCGCACATTCTACAAGCAGATTTCCGGGACAGCCATGGGCGCAAAGTGCGCACCATCATACGCAAACCTGTTTTTAGGATGGTGGGAAGAGAACGTGGTCTTCCTTTTGGATACATTTAAACAGAGAGTGATTGGCTGGTATCGTTATATCGACGATATCCTGCTCCTATGGTCTGGGTCGAAGGAGGAATGTCAGGAATTCATCTCCACACTGAATATGAACCCTTGGCACATTAAACTTACCTCTAATATTTCTACCTCATCAGTTGATTTTCTGGATATTACCATCTCTTATGTACACCCCACTTTGACCACCTCATTATTTCGAAAAACAACAGCCACTAACAGTCTCTTACATTTTTCTAGCTTCCACCCGCAACATTTGAAGAATGGGATACCGACTGGACAGTTTTTCAGATTAAAACGAAATTGCAGCAATGACCTGGATTTTAAACACCATGCCAGAGACTTAACTTCTCGCCTAAAGAATCGAGGATATCCGCACAAAACCATCTCAGCGGCTTTCATGCGTGCCAGAGATAGCACTCGCAGGGATCTCCTCCAAACCAAGGTTCGGCAGACCGATTCAAAACCTAGGATCGTTACGGTTTTCAACAATCAATGGAGTGAATTATATGACGTTCTAAACCGACATTGGGGAATTTTAAAAAGCGATGTAAGACTCACCCCGTTCCTAACTGAAAAACCACGACTTACCGCACGACGATCCAGAAATCTAAAAGATATTTTGACCAAGAGTCATTTCCAACGACCAGGAACCTCCCTGGATCGAGGTATTCGTCTCCGTGGCTCTTTCCCCTGTGGCACTTGCTCAGTGTGCCCTCATATGATCCGTACAACGGAATTCAACGATCCCACTCTGCACGGAAAGTTCAAGATCCGAGAATATATCCACTGTAAGACAAAAGGAACCATATATGTTCTTATCTGCCCCTGTCCGAAACTATATGTAGGTCAGACTACACAAGAGCTCCGCAAAAGGTGCCAACAACACCTCTCAACCATTAATACAGCGGTTTCAGACACACAAAAGGGCAAGAAAATTACTTCGGTGGCTTCCCATTTTCTCCAGTACCATCGCAGCCGCACACAAGACCTACGTATTCTTGGTTTAGAGAAGATCACACAAAATTCTCGTGGTGGAAATCTGACTCCGCGGCTGCTTAGAAGCGAATCAAGGTGGATATACACTCTGGACACGATGGCCCCCAATGGCCTAAATGAAGAATTACTTTTCACAGGTCACTACAAAACTTAAGTTATCTGTACCTCTCTCCATCCATTTTTAGACACCCTTTAGTAGCTCCGCCTCCTTCCACACGGCACTTTGGCACTTTTTATCCACACCTTTCTGGACCCCTTACTGGTTTTTATTTTTGGGCCCTCCTCACACATCTTTGATAGGTAATAGCACTCTTTTGTTTTGCACGGTTTTCTCGACGAGCCAGGATCCTCCTATATTTCTCCCCTTCTTTGTCCTTCTCTTCACTTTCCATCTTATATTGCACCACATTCACACTCTCACCCTTACCTTTTCTTCATTTACCCTTTAGATACGAAGTTGACTTTCTATATTTCACAGGTCCAACCTTAAATGATTAATTAACACCATATACTTTTCCTTCCACTAGGAAGGCGGTGCTCTTTGTTAATTTGATCTTTATACTGCCTGCTTTCTTTGGAAAACAAAAGGGCGTCATGTCCAGTGAAAGACCTAGATCAATCTATCTTCTCTATCAAGCCCTCCTTTTGCTGTGGGATGTTTTTGACCTTATGTATATTTGTTGTAACCTATGTCACCGTTATGCTCATCTGTGGCTGTCTTGCTGCTTACCCCACATCTTCTCCTTTAGCCTTGTCATATAATTGTATCATTCACATTACTATTATTTGAAATTTTGCTTACATGGTCCATGGGACACACTTACTCTACTTATTGACTGATTATATGCTATCATATTTGTCCTTATGATGTGTGTCTGTTCTGGCGGGCGTGGCCCCGGCCCTTGCCTTTCCACCGTTCATTGTTCGCCAACCTGCAGTTTCATATTTGCTTTTTGTATCCTCACACGGCATACTTCTAATCCATGTGGCAAAGGCATGACTCATAATTGATTTTACTCGCGGCATTGATCATTTGATGTACCTTTTGACTCATTTTATAAATAAATGTATCTTAAAATTATTTCTTATGGTAATTGCCCTGTGCGCATCATTCGCTATGCCCTGGCGCTTCAACATAATACCTGATTTCTAATAGTGGGGTGAGATCACATTACTTGATATTGATCTCCATTTATTGATATGATCTGTGGGGCTTCACTTGTCACAATTATCGCATAATATCTCGGCTCTCTGGTAGTTGTTTGATATTTATCGGTCTATATGCAGCTTTTGGTTCCCGCTTTGCACATAGAGTTTTACTTCATTTTATTGTTTATTTTCCGGCCTCGTTGTAGTTCGTCCGATACATTTCTGTTATTGTATCATGCATGCTCGCGTCTCTAGTTCTGATCGCTTGGTCACCATTCCTCAGCGCTTGATTTTTCACTACACCAGCTCGACTGGTGGCACTACACCAGTTTTTGTTATATTTATTCTTGTACCATTTGGTTATCACATCTCTCTTTGTTTGCCTTCACACACTTTTTGAACTCGAATTTGTGGAACATTATCGTTTTGGTCCGTTTATTACAATGGACTACTACTTTGTGAACCTTACTTTATAATAAAAATTCTTTACACATCATATCTGTATCGATCCGAATTATATAGCATTTGGGTTCATGTATATGATGTCACACTGCTTGATACACCTCTTTGTAAAATCTCTGTAAGGGAAACTTAATAATTTTTCTAGTTTTATCATTTTACTTTCTATGTTTATTTATTTCTTTACAGGCTTTCAGAGAACTATGACAATTTTAGTGGGCATTGTGTGCGCTTTTGCATACATTACTACCAGGGAATTTAGTCGCGTCCTGGAGCTCTTTAAATAAGGTGGAACGCACCATGTGACATTTAAATATCACTTCCGGCTCCTTTGAGCATACAGGTGGACGCACCATCCAGGCGTCACTTCCGGCCGCCTAACGGAAGTGGGCGTTCTTTGTCGGTGTCCGCGCCGGCCAGGACAGACACACTCCATTAAGCGTGCGAGCTACACTCGCATGTTATCCCCTGAGGAAGCCCGCTTGACGGGCGATACGCGTGGGGCATTGTGATCCCGCCTTCCCCCAGGTCCCATCTGGTGGTAATGTTGTCTTATACTCTCTATAATCTGCATTTGTGCTCATATTTGCATCTAATTTGCCTGCCTCACCGCGGGGTTTGTCTTTTGCATAAATTGTTGTTTACACATACTGGGAGTTGTGGCACATATATATTTTTTATACACTTTCTGTATTATCTATCCATCATGATGGGGATAGGGGGATTTTTTTGTCTTGTTTCTCCCTTTAATGGGATGTTTTAAATGGTTTTTAAATTGATCGCATAATAAAGATTTGTATTTCATCACATCTGCCTTTTCTCTCTTTTAAATTTACATTATCATTATCTGGATGTGAAGGAAAAACTTCCACACTTTTTCAACGTCAAATTTGGCCCGTCTTTGTCCATTTTTTTTACTTGGTCTCATTGCTTATTTAAGTTGACTCCCCCGTATCCCCAATATGGTAAGACGATCCACAACCCTGTCCGTGACTTACCTTAGGAGGTTTTTTTTTCATCGGTGGTGATAGTGGGGGGGGGCTGTTCACTGCATATGAGTATTAGGGGCGTTAGACTTGAGAGTCACTTGGTAACTTACCCGCGGAGCACTCCCTGACACCCGATCCTGAAAGAGAAGATGGGTAACGGTAGAGGGCGGAAAGACGGCCTCAGAGCACTGATGAGTTTGTTCATCGGATAGTCCGGACTCAGTGACTGTACCTAGAAAAAACGAATATCTTGTTATGTCTCTGAGTTATAGGAATCCACAGGTTACATACGTCAGCTGATCTGTTTTTTCCTGTCGTCAGATCTTTGCGCAAAATTGGAGTAAAAGGACACCACAGGTGGATAATTACAACTCAGGATCATACACCACCCTAATTCTTTTACTAAGCCTGACACCCTCACACAAGCAGACCTGATGGAAGAGGGAAAACAGAGGATGGAATTGAGGCGAATGAGCTCCGGAGTGCGGGGGCGGGCTAGTGGGGCTAAGTGATATGACACTTCTTGGACCATGTCGTATATGTAAATATACAGTACCTTAAGCTAGTTGTTAGAATTGATGTCAACCACATCTGATGCCAAATGAGGAGGACAGGCATAGGACTGGAATGTTATTGGGTTGTGACTATGGTGGATGGACTTGAAAAAGGATTGATTGGGGGGGCATGGCCTGGCCCCTGTGGAGAAGAAGGCCAGCGTGTGAGGTGAGGAACTCCAGCCCAATCCAATGAATTCTACCCGCTGATATTACAATCCAACTTAACCTCCTCTCCACGATGCATTCCACGAGTAGTAGCCAAGCTAAACAGAGGGCAAAACAGTGCTATAGCTTATACAGTAGATTTCAATTAGCATTACTAAGATGAGATGGATAGAGAACTCACGCGACAAGACAGTTCTACGACTAAATGAAGTTGCCACCCCCACCTGTTGCAAAACTAACAAAAAATTGGTTGTCAAAGGTTGTGCTACGTTTGTTTAGCGCAAACATAGCATGGTTTGCAGCAGAAGTTTTGTTGTGCAGGCTTTGTTGTTTAACATATTAATAAACGTTTACAGCGGTCATCAGAGTTCAACATCCCTCCCACACATTAACCAAAATTGAAACAAAACTGGTGCCAATCAATTGTGCTTTCTGTTTGTGACAGGCTTGTTTAGAGATATAACAAAATTGTAAGGTAAAAAAGGTCAGCCAACCCCCACCCCCCCACCCCCACATTAAACTGAATTCAAACGGCATTAATGAATCAAACTAAACTGAGTCAAAGAATGTGGGAATGTGTGCTGCTATCATTTTTAGGGTATTTTTAGGTGTTTTAAATAAGGTAAGGTGTTAGGACTAAAAATGGTTAAAGTAGGCCAGTCCCAGTAGCCAATTTTGCCCTAGAAGTCACGTGATGGCCCCATTGACCAAGTAGTCACAGAGTGTGCCCATGGCCCCGTAGTAACAGAGTGCTTACCCAGTGGCCAGTTCCTGCCCATTGTTGTGAGCCAAAGTATCTGCCCCTATTGCCAAGTAATCACAGATTACTGCCCCAGTAGCAAGTTTCGCCAACCAGTGGGCACAGTTGATGCCCCAGTAACCAGGCTCCACTGTTAAGCCAGTCACGAGTGCTCCCTCAGTGGCAAGCACCTGCCCTAAAGTCACAGTGATGCCCCCATGAACAGAAGTAGAAAAAGATTTTTGCTACCCCTTGCCACAATAGTCACAGATGGCTCCCCCTAGTGGCCAGTGCTTGCCCCCATGCTCAGAGCAGACATGCCACAGAAGACTCAGTGCTACGGAATGCCCCATAGTGTTAGAGTAGTTGGTCCCCAGTAGCCAATCCAACAACCAGTAGCACAGTGATGCCCCCAGTAACCGGGGTTGCCCCCAAGTAGCCATGTCCTGCCCCCCAGTAGCTAGTCCTTCCCCCAGTAAGCCGTGCTGCCCAAGTAAAAAGCCAGTCTACCCCCCGTAGCTAGTCCTGCACCCCAGTACACAGTGCTGCAACACAATAGTCAGTGTTCCCCAAGTAGATTAGTCTGTCACCACAAAGACATTTTCAAAAATGACATTAAAATTTACAGTACTCACTGTACATTTACAGATACAGGCTTACTAATCTCTTAATTATTCCCGCTGGACACCTCACAGGTGTAGTATACCCAGATCCTCAATCTGGGCAGCTGTTTGTAAGTTTGTATATTTTGATGTACCAACGTCTGCACAATTCTTCCCATCTTTTGAAAGGCAGAGCTCAAGGAGAGAAGTAGTAGAAGTATCGAGAGGACTACTTGAAGTGTGACAAGTCATAGTCAGGTAGGCTCCTCACACCGGATGTAGATTTAGTCTGATTTCTGGTTCTTTGCGGTGGTGAAAAAGGCTCTAAATGCACGATTATATACAGAAAACATAGTACCACATCTTACCACCCAGAATAATATACTAAGAACAGTTCTATGACTATAGATGTGACTCCCAGCATGACATAGGAGAACTAAATTATAAGACGTGAATTATAAAATGAATAAAAGATTTTTACTGCAATGGAAAACATTTCTCTCAGCAACATAAGTTTGGATCCTGAATCGTTGGTTTAAATCTTGTTACAGTTATATGTTTCCCTGTAGCGTTTTGTAAACTCTTCATAGATTTAGGTCAGTTTCAGATCCCAAAAAAACTTATCATCTGTCGTTCTTGTAAAAGGTGGTATTTAAAGATGAGCTGCTGTGCCACGTGTTACACCTCAGCGTCACATCGTCCCCTGTCATGGATGTCAGGAGGAATCTGCAGAAGAGATCCTCTGAAATACAGATAGAAAAAATGGTAGAGGGCCTGAGGTTGAGTGATTGAAAGTCCAAATCAGTCTACGTACTCCCATTACACAGCCGGTGAATTTGCAAGCACGGACACGACTAAGGAAAGGGGCAGGGTGCCTGGGTTGAGATTGTGAGGCAGATTACTTAACCCGGTCCATTAGCCGATCTAGCGGGGGTTCTCCGACGCTTGTTTCGTCTTCTGGCGGATTCACTAAGGCAGTGCGTACCGATGTCACCAGGTGTGCTGCTGCGCAGAAGTTTGCCGGAGTTCACGAATAAGCTAGGCCGGGTGCAGGTAAGTACGTGTATGCGACACATTGTTGTTTTCTGAAACAAATCGACTCCGATTCGGCGCATGAATGCTGGTGCCAGCGACACAATCCGATCGACGTGACGCCAAAAACCGGAGAAATTTGGGCAAAATTGGAAATTTTCAGGGGTCAACCCGACTAAAAAAACGTGATTAGGGGCCCTTTAATAAAATAACCCCTATATGTAAATTGAAGCAGCACAGATGGGAATAATTAGAGACATGACCACAGATAGAGGGCAATGCCAGGAGGCTGCTTTAAGCCCAACTTAACTTCATAGTCGGGAATTACAAAAGATTTTAACACCCCAAAGCAAGGATCTACTCTCAAAAAGGACATCCAGTCTTATTGCAGAATGCTTGTAGATAGATAACTCGCAGACTGGAATGGAGTATAGTCAGTCAATTTCAATGTGGGACCCTCTGATGTTCGGTAGGACCAAATCGTATCTCCTGACCTGACAGCGGATATTTGGTGGATTAGAATAATCAGGCATAAGGATTTGATGGTGACTTATCCATCACCTGATAAACTTACAGAGACCAACATCCAGAACAACACGGTTGCTGCGTTCCACCATGTGTATCCGAGGCACTGGTAGTATCCAAAATCCCCCCTGGTCACATTGTAGATTTTGTCCCAGTTAGTGTCAAGACCTGGTTGTAATTATCTGTGAATAAACAAATCAAAATATTTAATTTCTGAAAATATACATATGACATATGGCAAACCTCTGCTAAGGTAACAGGGGTCCAAAGCTTTGGGTTCCCTCCGCCTGGACACAGAAATTACATCTCCATTACTTAACTGATACAGAACATTACAGTGAGGAGGGTCACCTAACAAAACCCCTGCCCGTTCCCCCTTACTGGTTCTGTAGGTAAATTCATATTCATATCTAATCATGGGTTGTAATGTCTAGAAGCTTCTAGCCAAGGAATGTTCTACACCGCTCCAGAGTCCAGCACAGCATGGCGGAGGGGTCTTCTCACTGGGCGTCACAAAATGGGGTCTTTGTGTGTA
Source organism: Engystomops pustulosus (assembly GCA_019512145.1). NCBI lineage: Eukaryota > Metazoa > Chordata > Amphibia > Anura > Leptodactylidae > Engystomops > Engystomops pustulosus. The sequence continues at coordinate 8,799 of WNYA01000626.1, forward strand.
ACAGTGGAGCGGTGAGCTCATTCCAGGAGATAAACTGAATGTGTGACCCGTTTTCTGTAGGTTGGAATAAGCCAATCGCTCCGATTGCTGTCTTGCTGGTCACAAGTGGATTCGCGACACCCACTGCATACGCATAATAGTAGCCACGCCATGTCATGCATCCTGTTGATCGCCGACATGGTCGCTGTAGGGACTTCCCAATTACCTGTATGTTCAGACAGAAAATCGGGACCAGTATGTTAGCAAGGCTAGAACGCAAGCAGCATTGCTATGCTTTTCCCCTGAATATAAAGGTTGCCATAGTGCACCATGTATTTATCCTGCCCAGTGTATTTTACAGATCAAGAGGGAGCTGGGCAGGGTGATTGCCTCTATTTTGCATTCCACGTTCACATCTTGTCTAACCTTCCGTTCGGTAGTTCTGTTTTGAATAGTCATAATGAATAACAAACGGTTAGTATGAGGACACCTATATCTGCCAAACGTAGCTGGTGTGTAGAGTGGGCGGCACAGTGAAGATAAAGGGGTTTAACCCGGTGGGTGCAGGCTACGGCGTGGTCTGGTCCAGACCGATTCATTCAATAGTAAATCAAAAAAGTAGCAGCACTCCGTATCCAATCAAGGGGTGTTTATTCACCAGTGTAGCAAGTTTCAGCTGACTCTGGTGAGTGTAGCCATTGTGCCAATGCTTGACATGGCTACATCGAGTTGACAGCACGAAACGTTGAAGTCAGATGTTCACAGGTGGTGAATGCAACACCCTTGAATTGGATACGGAGTGCATGCTACTTTTTTGAAGGAGACTGAGCCTATGGCGAGGTTGTGTGGCATAGGATCACTCAGATAGGACAAGGAAATCTGAATACCAGTGATTGCCATTTCAGGGCTGTTATAATACTTCATGTGGAAGCAGGAAATAATTCTCTTTTAGGGCACTTAGAAGAAACTGCATTAAACTACTAATATGGTTGAGCTATAGTGCAAAGAATGTCTGACTGCTGAACTGCCAGACAGCAATATTAACATTCACATGCTCATTATTGTCAGGGTTCAGGATCATTGAGCCCCCCTGGTGACCACCGTGGACGAGACACAGACAACACTAGGACGGAATCTATAGTGGCACTCCGGTTTTGCACCAGAGCCCCCCACGAAAGCGGGATGAGTATTGCTGGTAGCCAAGGTCAGGTCCAGGATACGGAGAGCGGTTCAGAGTCAGGCACTAGGCTGATATTCAGGGCATGGTGGCAAGGTGTGCAAGTCCATGGTGTCCAGGTCACAAACAGGAGGTCAGGATTACAAGGAACAGGAATCACTATGGGAAGCTTTCTCTCGGCATATAGCTCAAACATCCGGCAGGGTGATGGGAGCAGCCGGCGTATAAATAAAAACTTGGGGAAAGTGGCCAGGGCCCTAATCAGCGGTGCGGTTGTCCCTTTAAGTCGTTGATAGCCGGCGCTTGGGGTGACTATGAGTGGGGACGCGCAGACGCTGACCATCCGGAAATGCGACGGCAGGACTGTGGAGAGGTAAGTTAGAGGCCGGGAGAGAGAGTGCCGCATGGAGAGGGGCGAGCAGGAGGGTGAGTACCTGCAATATAGAGATGTGGATTGCAGGGGGGTGCCAGGGCGCACAAGTTACAAAAAACACCAATTCTGTGGACCACTATGCATGATCACAATATTAGTTTTGCACTGGTCTAAGTGCACCGGAGGGCCCTTTATGTGAAGACTTTTTGTGGATATAGTGCAACAAAAATGTGTCTTGGACACCTTAATAAATACATTGGAATCAGTTGCACTAAAAGAACATGAAGTTCCGACATCAAAAAACAAAAGGGCGTCATGTCCAGTGAAAGACCTAGACCCATCCATCTTTCTTCTATCAAGCCCTTCCTTTGTCTGTGGGATTTGTTCTGTGACTCTTATGTATATATTTTTTGCAATCTATGTCGCCGCTTATGCTTGCTATCTGTGGCTGTCCTTGCTGCTTACCCCACATCTTCCGGTCCTTCAGCCTTGTCTTAAAATTGTATACATTCACACTATACTACTTATTTGTAATTTTGCTTACATGGTCCATGGGACACTCTTACTCTACTTATTGACTGATTATATGCTATCATATTTTGTCCTTATGATGTGTGTCTGTTCTGGCGGGGCGTGGCCCCCGGCCCTTTGGCCTTTCCACCGTTCATTGTTCGCCAACCTGCAGTTTCATATTTGATCTTATTGTGCATCCTACACCGGCATATAACTTTCTATCACCTATGTGCGCACAGGCATGACTCATATTTGATTTTACTCGCGGCATTTGATCATTTGATGTACCTTTTGACTCACTTTTTATAAATAAATGTATCTTAAAATTATTTCTTATGGTATTTGCCCTGTGCGCATCACTCGCCTATGCCTCTCGGCGCATTCAACATAATACCTTGATTTCCTAATAGTGGGTGCTATACACATTACTTGCATATTGATCTCTATCTATTGATATGATCTTGTGGGCTTTCACTTGTCCACTAGGAACTTTCCCGATTATCTTATAATATCTCGGCTCTCTGGTAGTTCGTCTGATATTTATCCGGTCTATATGCAGCTTTTTGGTTTCACCGCTCTTGCACATAGAGTTTTACTCATCATTTTATTGTTTATTTTCCTGGCGCCTTGATAGTTCGTCCGATACATTTTCTGTTTACGTACATCATGCATGCTCGCCGTCTCTAGTTCTGATCGCCTTGTTCACCCATCTCCTAGCGCTTGATTTCTTTCACTTACACCAGCTCGACCTGGTGGCACTACACCAGTTTTTGTTATATTTATTTCTTTGTACCATTTGGTTATTCACATTCTCTCCTTTGTTTGCCTTCACACACTTTTTGAACTCGAATTTGTGGACCACTTATTCGTTCTGTGGTCCGTTTATCACAATGGCCACTATCTATTTCTGTGAGCCTTACTTTATAATAAAACATTCTTTCAACACATCATATCTGTATTCGATCCGAATTATATAGCATTTGGGTTCATGTATATGCATGTCACACTGCTTGATCACCTCTTGGGTAAAATCTCTGTAAGGGAAATCTAATAATTTTTCTAGTTTTTATCATTTTATGTTTTACTTTCCATGTTTATTATTTCTATTATACAGGCTTTCAGCAGAACTATGCTAATTTACAATTTTTGTGTGGGCATACTTTTTACTTATTTATTATGTATTATTCATTACTTGTTTCTTATAAAGGTTCACATACTTTTCCACTTGCAAATATGTGATACTGGATCCATGTGATATTGAATCACTCTTTTAAGGGCCTTTTCCTTTTCTACAGAATATGTCATAGATGATTAAATGCAAGTCCTACCTACAGGACCTACTATATCAGGAACAGATAGTTGTGTGGACTTCCTTCCTGCTCTATGGGAGCAATGACAATTACCTAGATAACAGAGGTAAACAAACTTTTAATCACCTTTTTAATAACCGGGAAAATTCTGATGGGGTTCACAAACTTTCAAGCACCCTTGTGTCATATGCAACCAACCTGTGTGGGCCATACAAGTCACTGGGAGAGTTTCATGAAAAGTGTCCCAGGTGCATTTGTTTTTGGGACATGAATTGTGTGGTAAATTGCACTGGGATGTCAGATTGTGACGCAAGGGGTTAATGAATTGGCGCCCGACTGAAAAGGGTCTGAACTAAGTGCACGTTCATGAAAGTGATATAGAACTTGGTAGACCTAATTTCGCATCAAAAAATTGCGCCAAAAAGTGTTAGGAACCTAGAATATTGGGATTCCAAAGTTGCAAAGTTGCACCCAAATTGAGCGCCAAAAAATAGGTGTGAGTGTCGGAAAAACAAAAATATTGTGGTCCACAAGGGGTAGCAAGAAATAAAAATCTGCCAAAAAAGTAGCAGTAAGCCAGTTATACATTCCCCCCCCCCCACTGAATGCAAATTGAAGCTCTGTTTTTAAATACCCAGGACACGGCAAAGTGAATTGTCCCAAAACCCCATTTCAACTACAACTCCCCATTCCTCTGGGACGAACATCCAAGGCACATGCCAGGAGAGACTCCTCTTCAGTGTAAAAATTTTTGGAAAGCACTACGGAATTTGATGGCGCTATATAAAGATTATTATTATCATCTGTTGACTGTATATGGTGACTTTTGGAAGCAATACGCATCTTATAAGTATGCATAGTGGGATAAATAACAGGTTTTTCAGGAGTAAAAAATATATAAACTTTTCTTAGCCATCAACATCCCATCGCTGGTGGCCGAAAACTCAACACCATCTCTGATCAGCAGTTACAAGTTATCGTTGTATTCTGGTGGGAGCCGCTTCCCCTCAGAGGTCATGATGTCGAATTCACTGGTAGCAGAAGAGAGTTTGCAGCTCTGCCCCATGAGCCATACATTGTATGATGAACAAGACACCACAACGCTCACCACTTTTTCGATATTGATCATGTGCCCATAGATGATGTATGAATGTTTCACGGAAGAGGATTATTTCATGCTCTATAACAAGAATTAATACAATATATTTTAGCTCATGATGAATCACAGGTACAACATATAGTACAGTTATTCCGTACAGTATATTGCACATTATCCAATCTATATCCCCTGGGATTTGGAACTCACAATTCAGTGCAGTGATATAATACATATAATTGGTTTATTACACTCTGGTGTCTGCAATCTTCTCACCCAGTAATGTGTTGTATTATGTGTAAAAAACAGCAAAAAATGAAGCTACTGAAGACGGTGGCTCTCAAGTGAATATTTGTGTGAAAACCATTTCTAACATCTATAAGCTACTGAAACTGAATAGACCTCATTATAGTCAATATTGTTTATCAGACACAGTTGGAGTCCATCATGTAATGGAGTAGATGTCGGAGTAGTGGACCAGCCTTAGTGTTAGATTAGATCTAAATAAGACCATGTTGTTTGTAAAACATTATTTCTGTCGCCTCTGTTTATTCCAGTTTTATAAGACAGAGAAGAAAAAGATTTCTTACGTCCTTCACCCCTGATGAATTCCTGTGTGGGCCATACAAGTCACTGGGAGACATTCATTAATAGTGTCCCGGCGGACTTGTTTTTGGCACACGAATTGTGCTGTAAGTTCCACTGGGATATCAGATTGTGATGCAAGGGGTTAATAAATTGGCGGCTGACAGAAAAGGGTCTGAACTAACTGCACATTCATGAAGGTGATATAGAACTTGGTAGATCTAATTTTACATCAAAATTGTGCCAAAAAAGTATTAGGAACCTAGAAACTGAACCTAGAACCTAGAAACAGAATAGACTTCATTATAGTCAATATTGTTTATCAGACACAGTTGGAGTCCATCTTGTTATGGAGTAGATGTCGGAGTAGTGGACCAGCCTTAGTGTTAGACTTTCTAAATAAGACCATGTTGTTTGTAAAACATTATTTCTGTTGCCTCTATTTATTCCAGTTCTATAAGAAGGAAAAGAAAAAGATTTCCTACGTCTTTCACCCCCTGATGAATACCATTATTATTATTGTAATTAGCCTTAGGGCTTTCTGCACACATATATATGGCAGCCATATGCTAGCCATACAAATGGCAACTAGCGTAAGGCCACCATATAAGTGCATTGTGCATGGCACGGTACGGTGATCACACTCGTGTGTCCCCATACCATGCCATCGCTGGAAAAAAGATAGAGCATGCTCTATCTTTCGCCGGAAATAAAGTGCGGCTGCACGGCTCCCTTTGGAGATGGGAGGGGTGAGGAGCGTTCACCTCCTACAGCCAGCTGTATGCTACAAAATTTTATAATGAAAAGCGGAGGAAAAAACACACAGTGGACTAACGAAAGAGAGTCCCAAGCTCCTCCAAGAAAATACTTCAAACAGAAATTTGGTCTGAGCTCAGCTTCTTACGTTAAAATGTTCTCTTTACCATGAATAAAATCAATGCATACTCCAAAGTTCTTTCTACTCCATAAATCTAATAGGAAATAGTGAGGATCAGTAATTCTATGTTCGCACTCTTGCATCTTTAGTCCTTCACCATGTGCCTTGTGCTTTCAATGAGCAGATAACACTCATTAAGAAAACAAATGTTTTATGACACTGGAAAGATTTGAGTGGACATAGTGCAGGTAACTTTGATAAGAAGCAATTTGTATTTTATTAAAATATACTCACAAACATGCGTTAAAAAGTTCACATTCAATGTTAAAAGTCCGGATACCACGCCAAGTATGTAAGATATTTGTAATGACCCCTCTTGTGGCCCCTACTATTTATTATGACCCCCTGGTGCCACCTATTTATTATGCCCTCTCTTGTGAACCCCTGTAATGTCCCTCTTACATAAAAAAGTAACTTAAAACTTACCTCTCTTTCTCCCTCCAGACTATTCTTCTGTATCTTTAGCGGCTTGATGCAGGAGGCGCAGCATTTTGATGTCACTATACTGCGCCTCCTTCACCCTTCAGCCCTCATAATTGCTGAACACAGTGGCAGAGGCTGAATGGTAGAGCAGAAACTGACTCCCTTCCACCATTATAGTTAAGTCTAACTGCAGCAGAGGACCAACAAACCCATTTATTCTTCTTGTATTGCACTAAATGTGGGTAAATCCACAATGATAAATTCACTGTTATTACCAAAAACACAGCATTTCACAGATATAATTCCAACCTCTGGTGTACAGTTTAGGGGTGGCAGACATATTGGGGGTCATTTATCTGTATTTTTCTTCCTGTTTTTCTGTCTTTTTTGAGACATTTTTTGGCACATTGCAATTTTTGCGCCTTTTTGGGGACATTTTGAAATGTCTGCCGGACATTCGTTTTTTGTCAGTAAGACACATTTATCTTTTATTCCAGATGTGCTAAATGCTGAATATTTTTTCGCACAAAAAACTCCAAATGAAACCATACTTAAGGAAAACTTAGAAAATGGAAAAAAAGATACTTGAGACATTTGTGCAACATTTTTGCGACATTTGTAACGACTGTCTCAAAAAGATCTGAAAAAAAAACCATTTAACACAAAGAAAAAGTGAGATTGATAAATTACCAAGGAAACAGACAGACATAAGATAAATGACCCCCATAGTTCTTCTGTCTGATGCTGCACTGATCTGAGCTCCTCTCTGCCTTCTGCCTCCAACATTGCATTCCAGGATGAGCTCACACACTGACTTCATACCACAAAACAACAACACATTGTAAGGAGAGTAAAGCTACAAGCTACAGGCAGAAGAACTGTGTATGTTATGGCTGTGATAGCAGACCTGAGAATGTCATGTGTAATATGAATCTCATGGATCTCATTATCTCTGATCTCTGATTTGTCTCATCCCTCTTGCTAGTGAATGTTCAGAAACTAAATGAAAGTGTTTATAAACCTGTACCCTAATAATCTAAGCACATTGTCAGCACACAGCATCTCATAGCACAGAGGGATCATATAGTGTCTGGTTAGAGAGTCCCCGCCCAGACTCTGGAATTTTACACTGACCATCAGTGAGTGATAGGAGCTAAACAACAATAAAACTGAGTAAAATGTAAAGTGAGGGGTTACAAATTATTTTTATTGCGTAAACATCAGTGGAGGTTTTAACCCCTTTCCGACATGTGACGTAATAGGGCTCATGGGCCCTCCATGGCCGGTAAGTCTTTGTTGCATATTACAGCACATGCTTACCAGTAAAACCACAATCAGTGGTGGTACTGATTGCGTCTGTCAACTCACCGATCGCCGCCGGCAAAGCTGCCGCCAGCTTCAAAAAAGGGGGGGCAGTGATCGGTTGCCATGACAGCCTTGGGTCTTCCGAAGACCCGAGGCTGTCTTGTTTTAACCCTTTCTTACAATGTGTGATTAGCACATTGTAATGAATTAGGAGGAAAATTCCCATATACTGCCATACTGTAGTATGGCAGTATATGGTAGGATCGATCAGACAACCTAGGGTTAAAGTACCCAAGGGAGTCTGAAAAATAATAAGAATAAAAAAAGTTTAAAAAAAAATGTATAAAAAAAACCTAAAAATTTAAATCACCCCCCTTTCCCAGGAACTGATATAAATATAAATAAACAGTTAAAATCATAAACACATTAGGTATCGCCGCGTCCGAAAATGCCCAATAGTTGCGTATCGGTTGTTTCTTCTATTTTGTCTCTGTGATGCATCCGTTTTGTTAAGGTTTTACATTGCTTTAAAAACATCATACTTGGTTTTTCAGCATCATCAGGGAAAAAATGGATGTTGCAGACTCCTAGACTTCTTTTTCCTTCTGTGATCCGCATCAGTATAAAGTAGGATATGTTTCATATTTTTTTCACAGATAATGGATCAGTGAAAATACAAGCCAATGTGAAAACCAATAGAAATCAACGGCTTTGTAAGCCATCCGTGGAAATCACTGAACCCGAAGTGAAAAATAACACCAATGTAAAAGAGCCATAACTCTGCTAGGTGAGTGAAAAAGTAGCAAATTTAGATGCAAATGTAGCCATAAATGCCATAAATGTAGCAAATATAAGAGAAAAAAAGAGATGATAAAGATAAATGACTCATTTTCTTAAAGAGTTGCATGCATTTGCTATGTCAGGAGGGGCTCAGGTGAATTTCTACCTAAATTTGCCAGTTTTTAGAAACCTCTCACTTCATAAATTCTGTGTACCACATCTAGATTCACTTGATAAAACTGGTGTAAGAAGGTGATAGTAGGTTGGCATTTGTGAGGAAAAAAGGTACAGATTTTTGTGCAAATTGGCAGAATCGACAACCGTGAGATATTTGCATGCTAGAAAATCCATGTAACTACAATAGGGAAGTAAGAGTTCTCCTTACGGACCACTGCAGACTATGACGTAAGCCGACACTTGGGACCGGAATCTAAGTGGCACCCAGTTTTCACCAGAGCCCACCGCAAAGGGGGTTGAACTTGCTGCGGCGTGGTACCACCAGGTCGTTCCACAGGTGCGACCTCAGCCGAGGCGAGGTACAGAATTGTCAGGCAAACTCGTGGTCGGGGACAGGCAGCACAGGATCAGAGTTGGGGACGTAACGGTAGGTCAGGACCTGCTGCACGGAATCAGAGTCAGGAACGGAATCGAGGTCACAACGGGAAATCCGGATAATCACAAAGGGCAGGGAACAAAGCTTTCTCTTAGGCATAGAAACACAGAAATCCACAGAGTACACAGGAAGGGGCAGGAATTTATCTTGGCAGGCAGCGAGCCAGCACCAATTATCGGCGTGCTGGCCCTTTAAATCTTACAGAGCTGGCATATACTTACCCTAGGCAAAGGGAGCGCGCACACCGGACAGCAGGGAGCAAGGAGCCGCGAGAGGTAATTCTACGCGCAGGCAGGCTCTGGGGGCTCAGTAAGGCACAGGGGTGCGCCTGCAATCCAGGGTATGGGTTGCAGGGGTACCCGTGGCCGTGACAACCTTCAGGACACATAAGGGGGAGACATTTATTATTTTTGGCGCTAGGTGTTGTGTTCTGCCATGTTATGTTGTGGCGCACAGCCTTAATGTTTTAGGCGAACCGTAAGAAGGACCAATAAGCGTCAGAAATGATAAACCCCCTTTATAAAGTGATCCAGAAGTTGATAGACTTGCTTTTTGTTGGTCTTAATATGCACCAAAAAATGTGCAAAAAAAAAGGTTAGGATTCAAAAAGGGCACCCAAATTGGGCAACATATAAAGAAAATGTTAAAATTAGGTTAATATGTAAACAACTATAATTCCTTACTACTCTAAACCAAACAAGAAAGTTGTAATGCATACACATAGATATATCTGCACGACCCCCTGCACTGTCCATTTAAAGGTGCTGTGTCATGCCCCTATATTAAACATGTAATTATCATATTTGATGCAATTGCCTTTGACCTACTAAATCGACCGAAAACAGCAGGTTGTTCTTGACCGAGGGAAGTGGAATGTGATTGGATTATTTCACTTGGTCAGCTTTTATCCTATCATGTGAAGTCTCCCTGTATTTATTAACTCCTTCCTGCAGCACATTGTAGATTCTGCAACTTACCGGTGACTCTTAGTCACAAACTCAGATGCTAGTAATTTCCAGGCTGCAATGATCAATTAAAATTATTATCAGTGGTGTCTGCAATGATATTTTATTGTTAAGACTTGCTCTCATGACAACCCAATATTTTGAAATTGTCACAGGGAATTAAAAAATAATTTTGGCCCTGAGCTGTATTTACAAAATTTACCTGTTCCATTTTACTTACAAATTTAACTTAAAGGAAACCTCTCACCAAATTTTCACATATACCGCTAGTGACAGGTTCCCATAGAGTCCTTTTAACTAACAACACCCTTCATTTAGCTAAGCATTGTTTCCCTTACATCCCCATAAATCAACTATCTTATATTACATGTCATCAGAGGTGACAATCCCCTCCCATCTACACCTTCCCATGTGTATGCCTCTTATCAGCATGTAATGTGACCAGAGCGATTTACCCAGTTACATTTGCAACATCTACCCCGTGTATGATCACATGACAGTATCATGGCATGATCAAAGGATGCCTCCATGGACTTCCGCTCTTCCCCATCCATCATAGAGGCTGCTCGAATTTCATGTGATGAGATGAGCCCCATTTAGATCAGATCAGCCCCGTTTAGCAGGGGATTTTGCCGCACACATCGACGCCGGCTTTCTTGCGACACAAATCGGGGGGCGGCGGCCATCAGACAATCCGACTGATTCAGACTGAGCGTGGGATTTAACGTTTAAATTGTATCGCAAGACATGAACTTAGATACACAAGGAAGAAGATGGTGAACTCCAGCGGGCCTGAAAGGGGAGCCACACATGCAGGATACCGGGCGCACGATATAAGTGAATTGCGGCAGATTGTCATTCTCGTCGGACAACGCACCTCTGGGAACGCACCGGAACGGGTGATGGTCTCTCTCTCTCTGAACACAAAGACCTTTCCAGATAGTAGGGAGACATGAAGTGATGACATCATCACATCTTCAGAACTGGTGCGTACAGCTGTCGGGTAAATAATACTCCGGTATATTTGGGAGTAGGAATAGGTTGAGTAGCATATGGTGCAGCATGGTGGCAGGAGTCATGGGCAGACCTTGTGTTTGATACAAGTGATCTAAACAAATGTTTAAAATAGTGTTTCAGGTCTACTTTACTAATTTATGCGGTGTTGATGGTAAGTTATGCTTTCAAATTGTGTTTTTATTATTGGTATTATTAGAGTAACACATGTATAACTTTTAAAAAAAATTTTTGGAAAGATACTAAAGTCAATACATATAAAACAACAGATTTACTGGACAGATGGATGTTTGTACATTTGCACAGATACAGTCTTGAAGTTTCATCGGTATTTTATTTAAGAGATGGATCTGTCAATAGAGGTCTAGTCATTTACATAGAGGACACCTGTCCCTAATTTACAGAAGCTAGTCTAATGGAAATTGTAATATTGAGAATATTTGTTTTAACTCATTGGGGGCCATGTATCTTTATTTTTGCAGTTTTTTTTCTTTAATTTTTGAGACATTCTGTTGTTTCAGGACTTTACGTTGAGACTTTTGCTGGCTTTTCTCAAGTATTTTATGCATTGTGCCTAAAGTATCTTTGTTTTTGAGTGCTACATTTGTTTTATGTATATATATATATTTTTTTTCTATATTCTTAGCGATTTTGCAAATCTGTGCCTGGTCCAGGGCAGGTGCACGGGAAGATGAGAATCTCGCCTTAGGCAGAGGATGCCCGAGCCCTGATGGGAGCGGCAGCCCAGGTGTGGGCTATTTGGGCGGAAATTGCCACCTGAACCATGAAATTAATCATGTCTGTATCTTTAAGAACACAGATGAGAACAATATACAGAGCGGTACTGGCTTGTTTTGCTGCACGCTCTTTTGCTCTAGAGGACCCAGGTGGGTATTTTCGCCTCAGACAGCAAAAAGGCAGGTATGGGCACTGCATTCAGTTTATTGAAATGTATTTGTGGCCCAATTACATATGTTTATGCAAGTTTTAATTTCCAGGTTTAGTAAATTTCATTGTGCGGTCAACATGACATTTGCAATGTGTTTTTAAACACATTTCAAAAACACACCTGTTTTACAAGTCCCCATGCCTTTGGCAGGTTTGAAAGTGTTTGAAAGGGTAAGCAGCTGTGAAAATGATAGTGCCAAAACACATTTAAAAATGCATCACAATCATCACATGTGACCGCACTATCATATGATGTCATCTTCTGGGGTGTGGCTAGAGTGATTTAAAATGCATAAATCAGAAGCTATCTCCTCTGGATGGGAATTATGGGGAGGCGTGTAACTTGCTATAGGACGGGAAGACTGTTTTTTTGTGGGTACAGAAACTGATTGGTTGGGTGAGAAGCCATAGACATAGGTCAGGAAGGAAATTATTCTTACCTTTGCAGGCATATAAACTATGCATGGCTATCTGTTCATTTACCGTGTTTCCCCGAAAGTAAGACAGTGTCGTACATTCTTTTTACCCCCAAAAGTCCCACTATGTCTTACTTTCTGGGTATGTCTTATATTGGAAAAAAAATGTCGATTTTTGTTTTAACCATAAAATTAACATTTATGAACAACCTGAACAGTATGGTATTCACCACAAAACAGTTTTATAAAAGCAAGTGCCAAGAATTATACAATATAAGGGGTGGTTATACAGTGTGAGGGGGGGGGCATTATACAGTGTGGGAGGTTATACAGTGTAAGGGGGGTATTATACAGGGCAGGGAGGTTATACATTGTGAGTAGGGGCATTATACAGTGTGGGTGGTTATACAGAGTAGGGGCATTATACAGTGCAGAGGGGATGGGTGTTTTAACACAAACCATATAACTGTGCAAGCAAACACACTGACACACACTACATGCATACATTATACATGTAAATAAACATGCACACAATGTTCACATATAGATCAGGCATCACACCTACATACACATTACACATAAACACATAACATACATACTTTTCAGTGTCACTGACTGCAGGGCTGAGTAGAGGCTGGTGCAGGCTGACATGTGCTCCCCTGCTCCTCTCCCCCTCCTGTTCCCACTGATGTAGCAGAGTTTAGCAACTACACAGGAGGGGGAGGAGCTGCTCCAGTAACACAGAGGGCAGCAGCACACAGCAGGAAGCTTCTCCCTCGGCTCCATGCTGCAGACACCACACTGTGCAGCCCCGTCTCCTCTCTCCTCATGTGAGCTTGCACGGAGTAGCTGAGCTCCAGTCACATAATCTTCTATCCACCGGGAGCTACAGCAGTGACATGAAGAGGCTGCAGGAAATATAAGGATGCATCACATATATCAACCTAACAACATGCACAGTCAGTGCTGCTCATCCTCCAGGCTCCAGAGGGGAATTGCACTAGTTATTTCTCCTGTGCTAGAGTGTGAGAGTGATAATTATTGTATCCAGTAGGGGGCAGCATAGCTCAGTGCTGATATCTCCTTTCATGGGAAGCAGTGTAACAGGAGCTGCAGCCTCTCTGAGTCCCATAAAAGAAGCAGCTTCATAATAATAATTGCTTTATTTATATAGTGCTCACAGATCCCACAGCGCTGCACAGAACTGTCCCTGTCCCCAATGGGGCTCACCATCTAATCACCTACCAGTATGTTTTGGAGTGTGGGAGGAAACCAGAGGACCCGGAGGAAACCCACGAAAACACAGAGAGAACATACAAACTCTTTGCAGATGTTGACCCTCTACTTTAATGTACATATTTGGGGTCATTTACTAAGGGCCCCGAATCGCTATTTTTCGCCGGGTTTCCCGATTATTACCGATTTGCACCGTCTTTCCTTGAATTGCCCCGGGTGTTTGGTGCACACTATCGGATTGTGGCACACATGCAACGGGGGCACGGCTGTCGGGGAAACCCGACGGATTCGGAAAAAACGCAGAATTTAAAAAAAAAAAATGTGTCGCTTAACACGCGCTTACCTGCACCCAGGAATAGGATTGTTAACTCCGGCGGACCCCAGCGCAGCAGCGACACCTGGTGGACATCGGGCGCACGACCTTAGTGAATCGCCGGAAGACCCGAATCCTCGACTGAGAACGCGCCACTGGATCGCGACTGGACCGGGTAAGTAAATCTGCCCCATTGTTCCCTTAGTAGTCCATAATCGTAGCAACATAATTGTCAATGCTTTGCAAACAGTATGAAAAGGCATCTTCTTTAGTAAGTGCAGCGGCTTCTGGCAATGTACTAAATATTGTGATGGGATTAGGATAGATCATGCACTATGGAGCTTTATTCTATGAAAATCGCAGAATTTGGACGCCATCTATTTATATCTATCTCTCCTTTGATCTCGGGGGAGATCAGACATGTTGGAATTCACCTGCCCAATCCTCTTCTTGTCTCCATTTCCTACACATCTACTTTCAGCAAAGCTGCGAATGTGCATGAAACAAATTTAAAGGAACCTACCACAAGTAGACCTACCAATCAGAATACTTACCTGCTCTTCCTTTACTCCAGGGGATGGAAACATCTTCATTATCTTCAGGAACGTCCAGATAAGTGCAGAAAACGTATATTTTTTAAAATATGTAGATGAGCCACAGGTGCTCCAGCTACATCACCTGAAAATATATGCAGACCCCCCAACCCCCGCTCTGCACCTCGCTGCCTGATCCCACCCGTTTATCTTGGCGTTTCAAGATGAGATCAGATTCTTAGTGAATATAGGCGCAAACTCGGACCTGGTTATCCGCCAGATGTTATAGGAAATGTGACGGGCCGGGCAGGGCCGGCTCCAGGTTTTAGTGGGCCCCTGGGCGAAAGAGCCTTAGTGGGCCCCTCCGTGGACCGCCCTCCAGTGGCCACACTGCGCCCCCTCCCCCTGCGGACACACTGACCCTGGGGACACACTGATCCCCCCCACCTCCCCGGGGGACACACTGAACCCCCCCACCACCACTTGCGGACACACTGAACCCGGACACACTGAACCCCCCCACCACCACTTGCAGACACACTGAACCCGGACACACTGAACCCCCCCACCACCACTTGCGGACACACTGAACCCCCCTGCTGACACAATGACCCCCTCCCTCCCCCTGGGGAAAAAATGACCCCCTCCTCTCTGTGGACACACTGACCCCCTCCCTCCACCTGTGGACAACACTGATCCCCTCCCTCCCCCTGTGGACACAATGACCCCACTGCTGACACACTAAACACTCCCCCCCCCTCCTCCCCCCTGTATACACACGACCCCCCCACGACACCCTGACGCCCCTCCGGAAAAAGAAAAAAGAACAGAATTTAACTTTCCTGGTTCCCCCCGGAGCAGGATGAGTAGTCTTACGCCGGGACTGCCCGTACGGCGCGTCTGAAGGCCGGCAAACGTGATTGATCCGAGACGTATCCATGTTGCGCGGCTTCAAAGCCGTCGCAACCCGGCGGTAAGCGCTGCATCGTTGGAACCGGGACAGGTGAGTTTTAGATTCTGCCTCTATGCTGCGCTCCCGACCAGCGCAGCATAGAAGCAGAAAAGTGATCGATCCCGATGGTGATCAATTGTACCAGTGTCTTATAGCGACACTGGTACAATTGATCCGGGGGCCCGAATGGGCCCCTCCGGTACTCCGGGGCCCCGGCACTTGCCCGGGTTGGCCGGGTGCTGGCGCCGGGCCTGCATTAGCCTACCCCCCTAACACACCCACTACGTCTTACTATCGGGGGTGTCTTACTATGGGGGAAACACGGTAGGAAGAGACTTACCGTTCAGGGGATTTTCTCATATCTTAGTACTAGAATTCTTGAAAGGCAGATATTGGTGTAGAAAGAAGCCTTATTTAATGAGGCAAGCTCAATGAGGAGAATGATTTACTTAAAATTAAATAAACTACCTGGAAAGAAAACCTACCACCAAAATCATGCATATTAAACCAAGGACAAGACTCATAGATTTAGGCACTCTGGTAATCTTCTTATTTGTTATCCATGGCCTCCTTCCTTCTAAAATCGACTTTTAATATAATGCTAATAAGCATGAAGTGTAAGCAGAGCCCCCGTGCTCCAGATTTCCAGGCTGTTGCACTGTTCAGGAGCACTTTTAAACCTGAGGGACTACCCTAGCCCCTCTATGATCTGGCTTTACATGCTGTTACAATTTCTTATACCTCTGCCCTCAGGGGTGTAACAATGAGAGGAAGGTTCTCATAGCATACTTCTGAATTGGGCCATCTACCCCTTATACATATCTGTTAACTCACATATGTTTATACATACAGTACATACACATGACATACATATACATACAGTATATATGCAACATCCCCCACCGGGACCTAGCCTTTCCTTGGGGCCTAGAGTCAGCCGGGGCCCGCAGTACCTGAGTGGCTGGTGGTTGCGGCCTAGGCACGCTCGTGTCACGGTGCTTGGTATGGGGAACCGGAGGGCTGTCTCCAGCAGGGTGGTGTTGGCAAGAAATGATGAGGGAGAGGCTGCTATAGCGGATCTCCCTGGGGCAACCCTTTGGTGTCCAGAGTATGGGTCTCTGTGTGGTGGACAGGGTGCCTGTGATGATGGCAGCCGCAGTAGCAGGGACCAGACGGAGGCAGAGGTTGAACAAAAACAACTTACAGTTCTTTATTGGAACCGACAGGAACCGTAGCAACGTGCCTTAAAGGGAACCTACCACCACGAATCTACCTATAAAGGTAGACACCTGTTTTACAAGTCCCCATGCCTTTGGCAGGTTTGAAAGTGTTTTTCTTCATTGCTGGAAGGGTAAGCAGCTGTGAAAATGATAGCACCAAAACACATTTAAAAATGCATCACAATCATCACATGTGATGTCATCTTCTGGGGTGTGGCTAGAGTGATTTAAAATGCATAAATCAGAAGTTATCTCCTCTGGATGGGAATTATCAGGGGAGGCGTGTAACTTGCTATTAGGATGGGAAGCATTGTTTTTTGTGGGTACAGAAACTGATTGGTTTGGTGAGAAGCCATAGACATAGGTCAGGAAGGAAATTATTCTTACCGTTGCAGGCATTTAAACTATGCATGGCTATCTGTTCATTTAGGAAGAGACTTACCGTTCAGGGGATTTTCTCATATCTTAGTACTAGGATTCTTGAAAGGCAGATATTGGTGTAGAAAGGAGCCTTATTTAATGAGGCAAACTCAATGAGGAGAATGATTTACTTAAAATAAAAGAAACTACCTGGTAAGAAAACCTACCACCAAAATCATGCATATTAAATCAAGGACAAGACTCATAGATTTAGGCACTCTGGTAATCTTCTTATTTGTTATCCATGGCCTCCTTCCTTCTAAAATCGACTTTTAATATAATGCTAATGAGCATGAAGTGTAAGCAGCGCCCCCGTGCTGCAGATTTCCAGGCTGTTACACTGTTCAGGAGCACTTTTAAACCTGAGAGACTGCCCTAGCCCCTCTATGATCTGGCTTTACATGCTGTTACAATTTCTTATACCTCTGCCCTCAGGGGTGTAACAATGAGAGGAAGGGTCTCATAGCATACTTCTGAATGGGGCCCTCTACCCCTTATACATATACATATCTGTTAACTCACATATGTTTATACATGCAGTACATACACATGACATACATATACATACAGTATATACATACCATAAATACACATGTATACAGTATTGTCACACCATATACACACACATACAGTTCCATATACACATGCAGAATATATACACACATACAGTATATACACATCCATGCTTTTATATACTCACACACACATATGTATATAATCACTGCCAGGCAGTCATCACAGGGGGCCAGAAGCAACATATATCACTTTATAAAGGCCAGTAGCTGCTGACCACAGGGGGGAAGTAGACAGGAAGTGTCAAACATTTATTATTAGAGATGAGCGAGCACTAAAATGCTCGGGTACATTGAAGTCAATGGGAGACTCGAGCATTTTTCAAGGGGACCAAGGATCTGCACAGGGAAGCTTGGCCAAGCACCTGGGAACCTCAGAAAAGGATAGAAACACCACGGAAATGGACACCTAAGAAGGGCTGTTGGGTTCTTTGAGAATCACTCCTGCCTAACAGCTAATAGAACACCCTAACGCTTTCCCTGACCAGCAGCAGCTCTCTGTCATGCTGGGTGGAGTGCAGAGTCTCCTGGCTTGTGATTGTTTCTGTTTCTGGCCGCCGAAAAGCAAAACGGCAGGAGATGCCATTTTCTCGAGCGGGCAAAGTATTCGTCCGAGCAACGAGCAGTTTCGAGTACGCTAATGCTCGAACGAGCATCAAGCTCGGACGAGTATGTTCGCTCATCTCTATTTATTATCTGTGCTACCATACTGAGTACTCTGGAAGAAGTTCACTGTTACATACATATTATGCTGTACAATGTGCAGTGTAATATGTATATAAGGGTGCACATCCTCCATTCTTTAGTGTGGCAGGATGGGTGGCCAGGCCCCCTGACCAGGGTTGATTATAGACAAAGTGGAGCCCTGGGCAAATCTCTCACATTCAGTAAGAGATTTCAGTAACCCTTTAGCCCTGCACAATAATAACACTTTGTAGTTACACACAGTAGTAGGTAAGTATCTGTAATATGGGACTGTAGGAGAATGTTATAGAAGATAGACAGATGATAGGTAGATTGATGATAGAAGATAGATATGAAAGATTATATAGATTTATAGATAGATGATAGATTTATAGATGCAGAAATATAAAGTAGATAATATATAGTTGATAGAAGATAGATATGACAGATACAGTAGAAGAGAGAGCGAATGATAGATCTATATTTAGCTATGTGATATGAGATAGATCGATATAATAGAAATGAGATAGAAAGGTAGATAGAAGATATATAGATAAATAGAGCTAGATAGATAAATGGTTAGATAGATATATGAATAGCAAAAATACAAATTATAGGAGATAGATAACTAGACGGATAGATGATAGATATATAGAGAGGAGATAGATGATAAGTATCTTCACCTGGGCATTCAACCAAGGGATATTAAAAGGGCAATACATTCTCGGCCCACAAAAGTTCACAAGCAGGGCGCCCCTTTAGGACAGGGGCCCCGGGCAAATGCTCAGTTTTCTGCTCTCTTACGCCGCCCCCTCCCCTGACACCGCAGGCCCCATAGCAGATGCTATAACTGCTACCACTCTAGTTTTGGCCATGCTCTCCTCTGTTTCCTCAGCACTTATACCTTGAGTACTTTCTAATATGAGTAAAATGGATCTGGATTTATATAATTTTGTCTTTTTCTGTGTCTGCTTGCATGTATTTCGACTGCTTGGATCTAGTCCTATATTGTAATATTGCATAATAATTATACGAGGTCACCATAGCCAAATACTCAATAAACATTTTGTTAAGTTTGAAGAAGAGTGAAGAAATCAGGCGACACAGATGTGATTCAAAAGGTAATATTAGGATTTTGTGTTTAAAATTGCCGTAAGGACAATACTTAAAGAACCTAATTATAAAATATCCATGATTGACTCATCGCCATAATCAGCAATGCAAATCAATAATGTGACTATGCATGAATAAAATAATCAGGAATATATTAACAGATTAAATATAGTGCACACTGATTAGCATAATAATAGAAACCTGAGAGCAAAGTTAAAAGGGTCACATGAAATGGATGATGTCAAAGGTTCATATACAACAAATTGTAATAGTATTCCAGAATAACCATTTCCATGGAGGCCAGGCATTATTTATCCATTTCATAATATTATATGAGCAACATAAAAATTATAGTATAGATTTCACCAAATCCATCCATTCGGGGTAAGTAAGCTACTACATTAGGAGTACTCCAGTCATACTGGGTTATATTGGATAAGGTATAATAAATGGAGGACACATGCACAGCCTTTTCATATATTTTTAGGAATTGTATAGATGGCTGAAACAGCAATTAACCATCTCTGACAGTCTAAGAGAGACTGCAGCTGTAAAGGGAACCCTCGACTGTCAGACTCCCAGTGATCACTTATTTGCTATACACTGGATTTACTAAATGAATGAAATACTCTAATTCCATGGATTGCTATGCACACTTCTGTATATTTAATGCATATAGGCCCTATGACTCGTTTTAAGGAAATCTATCAGCATGATAAACCAGGATACTTACTTAAAGAGTAACTGTAAAGAGTATTTTCCGCAAATCAATAGCTCTTGAGATGTAAAACAACTTTGCCTATTATCTTTGTTCCCTGTATTCAGCAGTTTCCTTGCTATACCCTTCAGATTACCTCAGAGCTGCAGGAGCTGCTTCATCTGCATGTGCTGATAAGCCCTGTGAGCACATAGTTTGTTTATCAGTCAGTTTCAGGGGAGGGGAGGGTCTTCTGCTCTCTGCTCACAGAGGAGGAGGTCATGTGACGGAGCTCTCTCTATGTATGTAGCAGAGCTGGATGTGGTCACAACAGTGGATACAGATGTCTCCTGCACAGAATAGTGAAGTACACTATCAGTCCCTGCAATTCAGGAGGAGAAAAGAAAGTTCAGAGGTCGGCACTGCTCACACCAGAGTACATAAATGAACACCTTCTGCAGACCAAAGGCAGGAGACTGGGCATTAGGGAAAACAAAGCAGTCCAGGGTGCACGTCCAATGTATGCAGACAGATAAGGCAAAACAAAAGAGGAAAATGCGGCACTCACCGGAATGATGAAAAAATGCTTTCTTTATTATTGTTGTAGAGGTACAGAGCAGAATGAGGAGCTGCCTCGCCAAGGCGACGAGCCGTGCTCCTGCTCAGCTGTTGTCAGAAGGCTTGAGAAAGCGTGTTTGCACGCGAAACGGCCCATCTGTACCTCTACAACAATAATAAAGAAAGCATTTTTTCATCATTCCGGTGAGTGCTGCATTTTCCTCTTTTGTTTTACACTATCAGTCCCTCCATCCCAGTCTGTAATTCTACAGAACTTTCTCTGTCTCTCTCTGCACCTCATGCTGCTCTCTCCCCCACCTTGTCATCGGCAGTACCAGCTCTGTGAAGAGAAGCTATTAAGCCTTAGTGCTCACACAGCGTATGCTATAGACTTTGTGTAACTAGTTTACTTATGATGTCTTCCACTTATTACATTTTCTCTGCTCCTCCATGTGATGAAAGCTGCCAGGCAAGTCACCATATACATCCTGTATGTGTACTGTGCAGTGTTCAGTGGATTTACTTGTGGGAAACTAAGCGGATTTAATGCTAAATTACTGTAAGAGAGAACACAAGGCACCCGGGGGCAAGCTAACCGGCCTCAGCTTAAGGGCATAGACAGACAGACATTAGTCTCCTCTCACTTTACCACTAGTGAGAAAGATTTTTGTCAAACACTTTCAGATAATGCCATAACTTTGGGAGAAAAATGGCGAGCAGCATGAACTAGGCATCATTCTGTTTGTTTTTAAAGGAGGAATCACCTATGATAATTTCAAAGAAAAAACTAATGGGGTAACAATGAAGGTAAATAGGCACATCCAATACGAAATTGTAAATTTAAAAAGAGAAAAGGCAGATGTGATGGAAATATAAATCTTTATTAATGCGATCAATGTAAAAAACCATTTAAAACATCCCTTGAAGGGAGAAACAACAAAAAAATCCCCCTATCCCCATATCATAATGGATAGATAAATAAAGAAAGTTAATGAAAAATTATATATGGCCACAACTCCCATGTAATGTAAACAACAATTTATTGCAAAAGACAAACACCTGCGGTGAGGCAGGCAATATAGATGCAAATTGAGCACAAATGCAGTAATTAGGAGAGTATAAGACAACATTACCACCGAGATGGGAACTGGGTGAAGGCGGGATCACAGATGCCCCACGCTATCGCCGTTCAAGCGGGCTTCCTCAGGATAACTTCGAGTGTACCTCGCACGCTAAATGGAGTGTGTCTGTCCTCTGCCGGGCGCGGACACCGACAAAGAAACGCCCACTTCCGGTAGGCGGCCGGGAAATGACGCCTGGATGGTGCGTTCCACCTGTATGTCAAAGGACGGAAGTAGTATTTAATGTCACATGGTGCGTTCCACCTACATTTAAAAGAGCTCCAGGACGCGACTATTCCCTGGTAAAGTATGTATAGCAAAGGCGCACAAGAGCCCACAAAAATGTAATAGCATAGTTCTGCTGAAAGCCTGTATATAGAAATAATACATGAAAGTAAAACATAAATGATAAAACTAGAAAAATTATTAGATTTCCCTTGCAAGAATTTTACACCAAATAGGAGCTTTTTTGAAATGTAGGTGGAACGCACCATGTGACATTAAAATACTACTTCCGGCTCCTTTGACATACAGGTGGAACGCACCATCCAGGCGTCACTCCCGGCCGCCTGACCGGAAGTGGGCGTTTCTTTGTTCGGTGTGCGCGCCCGGCCAGGACAGACACACTCCATTTAAGCGTGCGAGTTACTCTCGCATGTTATCCCCTGAGGAAGCCCGCTTGACGGGCGATACGCGTGGGGCATCTGTGATCCCGCCTTCCCCCAGGTCCCATCTCCGGTGGTAATGTTGTCTTATATCTCTCCATAATTGCTGCATTTGTGCTCACATTTGCATCTATACTTGCCTGCCTCACCGCAGGTGTTTGTCTTTTGCAATACAATTGTTGTTTACATTACACTGGGAGTTGTGGCCATTATATATATTTTTTCATTACACCTTTCTTTATTTATCTATCCATTCGTGTATATGGGGATAGGGGGATTTTTTCTGTTTGTTTCTCCCTTCAATGGGATGTTTTAAATGGTTTTAATATTTGATCGCATAATAAAGATTTATATTTCCATATCACATCTGCCTTTTCTCTTTTTAAATTTACAATTTCGTATTGGATGTGCCTATTTACCTTCATTGTTACCCCATTAGTTTTTTCTTTGGATATTTACATTCAACAGGATGCCTTTCTTCCCTGTTGTTCTGGGGTCTTTATCTTGTCAATCCCATGGATCGTGTACCTAACCCTTTTTTTAAAGTTTTTCTCATATACATTGTTTAGTTGGCAGTGCACGTTTGCCTGCGGGGGCAAAGATGGACCTGCAAGCCCGGGAAGCAGCCTGGACGAATCACTTTACTGGTATCTTCAGTGATACAACGGATCTATCCACCAACAGCGACTTCACCAAAATTTCAAATGATTTAACTAATGCACATAAAAGTATCACCAGACTGTGGTGGAATATTCGCAGCCTTGAGGAGTACTTGAAATTACATATATTCCCAAGGGGCCTGAGAGTGCAGGTCTTTCCGTCGTGGGAGGTGGACCTGGACGGTAAGAACCTATGGGAAAAGGGACTATCACAATGTTCACTTATTTTAGTGAATATGCTTTTAGATCATGACCGCACTTTACTGAATGAACACCGTGACCAGATCAAACAATTGGAATCACGTCTTGTCTCTTTTGATTCCCTCTCTTTGGTGGAACCATTTCGTAAAAAACTAAAAGAAACCATTGAATCATACGAAAAAAATATAATTCAAACCAAGCAAAACAAACTCCAAAGAGATAGGAAGGACTATGAAAGAGGAAAAGCCTATCATTGGTCCCATAGAGGCAACAGGAGACGTTTTTATCCCAAAAAAACACACTCCCATTCTACCGATGCGAGTCGGATAGATGGCTCTCAAACCTCGGAACCCAGCGAATCAGAGAGTTCCCAAGACGAGTCCAGTGGTAATCATCATAACACAAGAAAACGAGGCCCTAAACATCGCGATTGGTCACCAAGCCATAAGAGAGAACAGCAGGCCAGGGGCAGAAAGAACACCCAATCAGGTAATGAAGCAAACCTCCAGATTATTAATTTATCTACTTATGCACTTTCTGATTTGGAGCTATCGGTCTTACAAAAGGGTTTGTCTTTCTCACCCATGAACAGGCTCGACAAATTTGAGGCAACTAAAGACGTCTATCTTTTTTGCAGGCAACTAGCGTTCAAACTCCTGTACCATCAACCAGGATTGGCGGACAACCTACCAGAGGAGGACAGACAAACCTTCCGAGATCTTTGGATTATTAAATGAAGCATCAGACACCTCAGGTAGGAGAAAATTCACAACCCGTACCCCATCCCAGAGCACTCCCAGTTTAGACTCTTCCCCGCCCTACAAATATTCTATGAGCAAAACAATCAGGGACATTAGAGCCCCAAAACTGATGGGAATAAAAGGGAGAATTTGTCTCGGGCGAACGTTGGCCTAATCGAACCTTCAAAAATAAGGATTTCCTAATCAAGGAAGCCGATAAAGGGGGCAAATTGTTTCTGGCCGATCACCCTTTTTCTGGAAGAAGCCAAGCGACAATTGGGAAATCAAATTTCTATACACCTTACCGTCAACCCAACATCTTCTTCAAGAAAAAATTGATCGCTTATTGTCAGCGGCTTTACACCGCGGGATCATAAACAAGGGAGAGTTGAAATCCTGACCACTGATAAACCGACAACTCCAACTTTTACTTGCTTCCAAAAATTCACAAATCCACTGTAAAACCTCCCGGACGTTCCAATGTGTGTCGGGCATAGGGGGACTGAATGAGAATTTATGTACCTACCTTGATTTCTATCTCCAACCTTTTGGTTTTACAGATTAGATTCCTATGTCCGGGACACCACGCATTTGATCCAACAACTGGAAAAATTGCAACACCACTCTCATCCTTTTGTGACACTTACGTAGAGGCGTTATTACCATCATTGAGCATAAGGTAGGCCTAACAGCTATTACCTACTTTTTGACAAACAATGGTCAACTGATAGAAGACACATTCCTCCTCCTGGACCTCTTTAGCTGGTCCTTCTCAAATTACTTTATATTTGACCGACATCTATTCTACAAGCAGATTTCCGGGCACAGCCATGGGCGCAAAGTGCGCACCATCATACGCAAACCTTTTTTTAGGATGGTGGAAAGAACGTGGTCTTCCTTTTGATCATTTAAACAGAGAGTGATTGGCTGGTATCGTTAAATCGACGATTCCTGCTCCTATGGTCGGGGTCGAAGGAGGAATGCAGGAATTCATTCTCCCACTAATATGAACCCTTGCACATTAAACTTACCTCTAACATTTCCACCTCATCAGTTGATTTGGATATTACCATCTCTTATGACACCCCACTTTGACCACCTCATTATTCGAAAACACAGCCACTAACAGTCTCTTACATTTTTCTAGCTTCCACCCGCAACATTGAAGAATGGGATAACCGACTGGACAGTTTTCAGATTAAAACGAAATTGGCAGCACATACCTGGATTTTAAACACATGCCAGAGATAACTTCTCGCCTAAAGAATCGAGGATATCCGCACAAAAACCATCTCAGCGGCTTTCATGCGTGCCAGAGAAGCACTCGCAGGGATCTCCTCCAAACCAAGGCTCGGCAGGACCGATTCAAAACCTAGATCGTTTACGGTTTTCACAATCATGTGAGTGAATTATATGAGTTCTAAAACCGACATTGGGGAATTTAAAAAGCGATGTAAGACTCACCCCCGTTCCTAACTGAAAAACCACGACTTACCGCACGACGATCCAGAAACTAAAGATATTTTGACCAAGAGTCATTTCCAACGCCAGGAACTCCCTGGATCGAGGTATCGTCTCCGTGGCTCTTTCCCCTGTGCACTTGCTCAGGGTGCCCTCATATGATCCGTACAACGAATTCAACGATCCCACTCTCGCACGGAAAAGTTCAAGATCCGAGAAGATATCCACTGTAGACAAAAGACCATATATGTTCTTATCTGCCCCTGTCCGAAACTATATGTAGGTCAGACTACACAAGAGCTCGCAAAAGGTGCCAACAAACACTTCAACACTTAATACAGCGGTTTCAGACACACAAAAGGGCAAGAAATTACTTCGGTGGCTTCCCATTTTCTCCAGTACCATCGCGCCGCACCACAAGACTACGTATCTTGGTTAGAGAAGATCACCAAAATTCTCGTGGTGGAAATCTGACTCCGCGGCTGCTTAGAAGCGAATCAAGGTGGATATACACTCTGGACACGATGGCCCCCAATGGCCTAAATGAAGAATTACTTTTCACAGGTCACTACAAAACTTAAGTTATCTGTATCCTCTCTCCATCATTTTTAGACCCTTTGAGCTCCGCCTCCTCCACTGGCACTTGGCACTTTTTATCCACACCTTTGGACCCCTACTGGTTTCTTATTTTTGGGCCCTCCTCACACATCTTGATTGAATAGCACTTTTTGTTTTGCACGGTTTTCTTCGACGACCAGGATCCTCTATATTTCTCCCTCTTTGTCCTTCTCTTCACTTTCCATCTTATATTGCACCACATCACACTCCAACCTCCCTTTTCTCATTACCCTTTAGATCGAAGTTGACTTTCTAATTTTCACAGTTAACCTTAATGATTAATTAACACCATATACTTTTCCTTCCACTAGGAAGGCGGTCTCTTTGTTTTGATCTTTAATTGCTGCTTTCTTTGGAAAACAAAAGGGCGTCATGTCCAGTGAAAGACTAGACCCATCCTCTTTCTTCTATCAAGCCCTTCCTTTGTCGTGGGATTTGTTCTTGACCTTATGTATATATTTTTTGCAACTATGTCGCGCTTATGCTTGCTATCTGTGGCTTGTCTTGCTGCTACCCCACATCTTCGGTCCTTAGCCTGTCTTAAATTTGTATATATTCACACTATACTAATTATTTGATTTTGCTTACATGGTCCATGGGACAACTCTTACTCTACTTATTGACTGATTATATGCTATCAGATTTGTCCTTAGTCGTGTGTCTGTTCTGGCGGGGCGTGGCCCTCGGCCCTTTGGTCCTTTCCACCGTTCATTGTTCCCAACCTGCAGTTTTCATATTTGATTTTGTGCATCCTACACCGGCATATACTCTAATCACTATGTGCGCACAGGCATGACTCATTGTATTACTCGCGGCACTTGATCATTTGAGTGTACCTTTTGACTCATTTTTATAAATAAATGTATCTTAAAATTATTTCTTATTATATCTGCCCTGTGCCATCACTCGCCTATGCCTCTGGCGCATTCAACATAATACCTTGATTCATAATATGTGGGTGATATACACATTTTTTTGATATTGATCTCATCTATTGATATGATCTGTTGGGCTTTCACTTGTCCAGAATTTCCATTATCTATAATATCTCGGCTCTCTGGTAGTTCGTCTGATATTTATCCGTCTATATGCAGCTTTTGGTTTTCACCGCTTTGCACATAAGTTTTTACTCATCATTTTGTTTATTTTCCTGGCGCCTTGGTATTTCGTCCGATACATTTTCTGTTTTACGTCATCATGCATGCTCGCCGTCTCTAGTTCTGATCGCTTGGTTCACCCATCCCAGCGCTTGATTTTTTCACTTACACCCACTCGACCTGGTGCACTACACCAGTTTTTGTTATATTTTTTCTGTTACCATTGGTTATTCACACTTCTCTCCTTTGTTTTGCCTTCACACAGCTTTTTGAACTCGAATTGTGACACTTATCGTTCTGGGTCCGTTTATCACAATGGCCACTACATTTTGTGACCTTACTTTATAATAAACATTTCTTTCAACATCATATCTGTATTGAATCCCGAATTATATAGCATTTGGGTTCATGTATATGGTATGTCACACTGCTTTATCACCTCTTGGGTAAAATCTCTGTAAGGGAAATCTAATAATGTTTTCTAGTTTTATCATTATGTTTACTTTCATGTTTATTATTCTATTCATACATCTTTCAGCAGAACTATGCTAATTTACAATTTTTGTGTGGGCGTGTGCGCACTTCTGCTATACATACTTCACCAGGGAATTTAGTCGCGTCCTGGAGCTCTTGTTGAAATAGTAGGTGGAACGCACCATGTGACATTAAATACATACTTCCGGCTCCTTTGACATACAGGGGAACGCACCATCCAGGCGTCACTTCTCCGCCCGCACTGCCCTTCGTACGAACGTGGTGCGTACTCTATTGGCACGGATATACCGGTAAAGTGTGTCCAGCGCATGGCGCCTCCGTGTGAGTTCTTGGAGGATGCTTATGGTCTAAGTGTGAACTCACGCCTGCATACCACATCTTTATAGCTGCGAGCTATACTCTGCATGTTATCCCCTGAGGAAGACCCGCTTGAGGGCGAGTAACGTCGTGGGTCATCTTTTTCCGCCTTCCCGTCCCCAGGTCCCATCTTCTGGTGGTAATGTTTCTTATATACTTCCATACATTGCTGCATTTGTGCTCATCATTTGCACATTATACTTGCCGCCTCACCCGAGTGTTGTACTTTTGCAATACAATTGTTGTTTACATTGCATGGGAAGTTGTGGCATATATATATTTTTTCAGTACCACCTTTCTTTATTTATCTATCAATGTCGTATATGGGGAAGCGGGATTTTTTCTGTTGTTTCTCCCTTCAAGTGCGGATGTTTTTAAATGGTTTAATGATTTGATCGCATAAATAGATTTTATATTTCCATATCACATCTGCTTCTTTTTTAATTTACCTATGATAATTTGGTAAAATCATCAGCCTTTGTAACATTACAGTTCTCCTTGACTTTAAATCCAGGCACTGTGACTGTGTTATATTGTTATATTTCTTTTTCATGGGCTGCCTTCTTTCGAGCTAACTTTTCTTTAATTTACATCATTAAAAGGGGGAAGTAACACCATCACAGCACTATGTTACCGCTGTGAATGGTGCTCGGTAACGCCTCCTTGGGCCCTTCTGACTCCATTCGCATAATTTTGAACTTATTTTAGAAGAGAGGAGGTCATGATAACAAATATAAGATTTTTTTTTCCAGTCTTGGTGTCTGGATCTACAGTACGTCCCTGATTTATCATATGGGATTAAGGTGAGGGTCCTTGAACTCATAGAAATGTTTTTCAAATACATCCATTAGCTACATTCACCTGCCAAAAAGTGGTCAATTTCAGCATTCCTTTAGATTGGTTTATATCAGTATAATTTTTCTGGAATACCATAAGACATCCCCTACAGGCAATCATATCAAAAACATGCCACCCTAACATCAACCACACAAGAGATGTGGAAACTCTGTTGGACCCTGAAAGTAGGAAGCAATACATTCATGATATCAGGCGTGCACATGGCATTTAGTGAAGTCCTCAAAGGGGTACATAAATGTGCCCCAATTTCCACAAATACTGTTGGATGGGACACAGGAACAGAACGGGATCTTTTCCTCATCTCTCCCATCCTACCATCTGCATACCCAATGTGTCTGCAGCTACTGGTGCAACTTAAATCCTATCTGTTGTCTCTGACAACCCCGGGAGTAAAATACTGTCTGACTGGTAATAGACGATTTATATATATCAGTGTTTGAGTTTATAAATGTTTAAGTGTGTATATATATAATGTCAGTGTGTGTCTGCCCCATGTATGTGTGTAATTTATATGTGTGTCTTTGTATATATTAGACTTTATCATCTCAACACTGAGTGTATATGGTGTGTTTTATACTGTGGTGGTATGTGTAAATATGATGTGTGTAATATACTGTGGTCTTATGTATGTATATAATAGTGTATATTCTGTGTGTATACACTGTGTATGTGCCTCTACATAATGGGGCATCCATTTACTACCCGGTCCCGGAGATTTCCGAAAGTGCGATTCGACGACATGCACTGTGCCTGATTGAATAAGATCGTGCACCCCCGATTTTCCTGAATGTTACTTCCCTGATCAGTTCCTCCTGGAGTTCACCATCTTCTTCCTGGTGTCAAGTGAATTGCTTGTCATGCACTCAATTTGTAATTTAAATCCTGCGTTTTGTCTGAACCTTAGATCGTCCCGGTGATTGCCAAACACGCAAAATTTGCCGATCGCGTGCAACACAATCGCCTGCTAAATACCCTGTCCATCGTGCGCAATCCCCAAACCGTTGGAAAAACCCACCCTACATAAAGGCGGCCCTGACCCCTTAGTAAATAAGCCCCAATGTGTTTAAATTTATGTGTATATCCTTATATTGTCTACATAACGCCCGCAATAAAATGGATGTTTTCAAAATTATTCTAAAAAGTTCCGGTGACAAATACCAATATGGAAATAAGCCCAATGCAACAGAAAACAAACCAGTGGTGTAACTAGTTCTGTTAGACGAGCAATAAATGAGAAAGATAATCATAACAAAATACAACCAAAAGGTAACAAGGAGGTGAAATCTAATCTGTACAAGACAGATCAAAAAAGCCAACTTTATAAGATTTACAAATAGTAAAAACTGAAGTGTGGGGCCCCCAGAATAACTGGTGAAGGACTAAAGGTTATGAAGAAAGCTCCGATCTATTGAGTCCGCCTTCTCAACTGTCTACCCAGTAAATCCCTGGAAATTACCTGATGACGTGCACTTACATTTTTGCTTGCTGCCGAAACCACATCATGATCCCTATCAGCAGTGACTGGCCTTGTTTCTTTTTCAATATGTATAAATAAAAAAGGATTTTTTATTTACTGTTTCGGGATTTTTTGCTTTTGGCTTTTTCATTTGATTTTCTGTTGCTGCCGTCCTGGATCATCAATTCTGTGCCATCACAAGGCTCATTATTTGAGTTCAAGCTGGTTGTCCCATTTGGTTTGTTTGATGGGATGGTTGAAGCTCAGGATAGATTCTCATGATAACAGACATAGGGTCTCATTTACTAAGGTCCTAACGCCACACTTTTCTTTGGGTTTCTTCTCCCGAATATTTCCTTCCGTTTTTGCGACGATTGCGCCCCTGGATTTCGGTGCCTGCGTTTGGATTTTTGGTTCATTCGGTGCCTCGGCTTGCCCGTGAGAGAAATCGGTAGCGGGCCGGCAGATTCGACAAACCGTGGAATTTAAAAAGGATTCATGAATTTAATCACGCACTCCATGCACAGGAAGAAAGCAGTTGTGAACTCCGCGGACCTCAGCGCAGCATTTACACAGGATGAACTCGGACGCATACTGAAGATGGGAATAGACCGACTGGACAGTTTTCCAGATTAAAACGAAATTGGCAGCACATTACCTGGATTTAAACACCATGCCAGAGTTAACTTCTCGCCTAAAGAATCGAGGATATCCGCACAAAACCATCTCAGCGGCTTTCATGCGTGCCAGAGAAGCACTCGCAGGGATCTCTCCAACCAAGGCTCGGCAGGACCGATTCAAAACTAGGATCGTTACGGTTTTCACAATCAATGTGAGTGAATTATATGACGTTCTAAAACCGACATTGGGGAATTTAAAAAGCGATGTAAGACTCACCCCGTTCCTAACTGAAAACCACGCGACTTACCGCACGACGATCCAGAAACAAAGATATTTTGACCAAGAGTCATTTCCAACGTCCAGGAACTCCCTGGATCGAGGTATCGTCTCCGTGGCTCTTTCCCCTGTGCACTTGCTCAGGTGCCCTCATATGATCCGTACACGGAATTCAACGATCCCACCTCGCACGGAAAGTTCAAGATCCGAGAAATATCCACTGTAAGACAAAAGGAACCATATATGTTCTATCTGCCCCTGTCCGAAACTATATGTAGGTCAGACTACACAAGAGCTCCGCAAAAGGTGCCAACAAACACTTCAACCATTAATACAGCGGTTTCAGACACACAAAAGGGCAAGAAAATTACTTCGGTGGCTTCCCATTTTCTCCAGTACCATCGCCCGCACCACAAGACCTACGTTCTTGGTTAGAGAAGATCACCAAAATTCTCGTGGTGGAAATCTGACTCCGCGGCTGCTTAGAAGCGAATCAAGGTGGATATACACTCTGGACACGATGGCCCCAATGGCCTAAATGAAGAATTACTTTTCAAGGTCACTACAAAACTTAAGTTATCTGTATCCTCTCTCCATCATTTTTAGACACCTTTGAGCTCCGCCTCCTTCCACGGCACTTGGCACTTTTTATCCACACCTTTCTGGACCCCTTACTGGCTTTTTATTTTTGGGCCCTCCTCACACATCTTGATTGAATAGCACTCTTTTGTTTTGCACGGTTTTCTCGACGAGCCAGGATCCCTATATTTCTCCCCTCTTTGTCCTTCTCTTCACTTTCCATCTTATATTGCACCACATCACACTCTCACCCTCCCTTTTCTCATTACCCTTTAGATACGAAGTTGACTTTCTATATTTCACAGGTTCAACCTTAATGATTAATTAACACCATATACTTTTCCTTCCACTAGGAGGCGGTGCTCTTTGTTATTGATCTTTATATGCCTGCTTTCTTTGGAAAACAAAAGGGCGTCATGTCCAGTGAAAGACTAGACCCATCCTCTTTCTTCTATCAAGCCCTTCCTTTGTCGTGGGATTTGTTCTTGACCTTATGTATATATTTTTTGCAATCTATGTCGCGCTTATGCTTGCTATCTGTGGCTGTCCTTGCTGCTACCCCACATCTTCGGTCCTTCAGCCTTGTCTTAAATTGTATATATTCACACTTACTACTTATTTGTATTTTGCTTACATGGTCCATGGGACAACTCTTACTCTACTTATTGACTGATTATATCTATCAATTTGTCCTTATGATGTGTGTCTGTTCTGGCGGGGCGTGGCCCCGGCCCTTGGTCCTTTCCACCGTTCATTGTTCCGCAACCTGCAGTTTTCATATTTGATCTTTGTGCATCCTACACCGGCATATACTTCTATCACCTATGTGCGCAAGGCATGACTCTTGATATTACTCGCGGCATTGATCATTTGATGTACCTTTTGACTCACTTTTTATAAATAAATGTATCTTAAAATTATTTCTTATGGTATTTGCCCTGTGCTCATCACTCGTCCTATGCCTCTCGGCGCATTCAACATAATACCTTGATTCCTAATAGTGGGTGATATACACATTACTTGATATTGATCTCATCTATTGATATGATCTTGGGGCTTTCACTTGTCCACTGAATTTCCCGATTATCTATAATATCTCGGCTCTCTGGTAGTTCGTCTGATATTTATCCGTCTATATGCAGCTTTTTGGTTTTCACCGCTTTGCACATAGTTTTACTCATCATTTATGTTATTTTCCTGGCGCCTTGATAGTTCGTCCGATACATTTTCTGTTTTACGTATCATGCATGCTCGCCGTCTCTAGTTCCTGATCGCTGTTCACCCATCTCCTAGCGCTTGATTTTTTCACTTACACCCAGCTCGACCTGGTGGCACTACACCAGTTTTTGTTATATTTTTTCTTTTACCATTTGGTTATTCACATTCTCTCCTTTGTTTGCCTTCACACACTTTTTGAACTCGAATTTGTGGACACTTATCGTTCTGTGGTCCGTTTATCACAATGGCCACTACATTTTGTGACCTTACTTTATAATAAAACATTCTTTCAACATCATATCTGTATTCGATCCGAATTATATAGCATTTGGGTTCATGTATATGTATGTCACACTGCTTGATCACCTCTTGGGTAAAATCTCTTAAGGGAAATCTAATAATTTTTCTAGTTTTCATCATTTTATGTTTACTTTCCATGTTATTATTCTATTATACACTTTCAGCAGAACTATGCTAATTTACAATTTTTGTGTGGGCGTGTGCGCACTTCTGCTATACATACTTCACCAGGGAATTTAGTCGCGTCCTGGAGCTCTTTTGAAATAGTAGGTGGAACGCACCATGTGACATTAAATACATACTTCCGGCTCCTTTGACATACAGGTGGAACGCACCATCCAGGCGTCACTCTCGGCACGCCTCCGTACAAGTGGCTACTCTTGGAATTGGGCCGGTTGTGTCACTGCTGCTCCTCGGTGTACGACGGGCCACAGGCACCACGGCATCAGACACACTCCTTTAAGCTTGCGAGTAAACTCTGCATGTTATCCCCTGAGGAAGCCCGCTTGACGGCGATACGCGTGGGCATCTGTGATCCCGCCTTCCCCCAGGTCCCATCTCCGGTGGTAATGTTGTCTTAATCTCTCCATAATTGCTGCATTTGTGCTCATATTTGCACATATACTTGCCTGCCTCACCCGAGTGTTTGTCTTTTGCAATACAATTGTTGTTTACATTACACTGGGAGTTGTGGCATTATATATATTTTTCATTACCACCTTTCTTTATTTATCTATCATTCGTTATATGGGATAGGGGGATTTTTTCTGTTGTTTCTCCCTTCAAGGGATGTTTTAAATGGTTTAATATTTGATCGCATAATAGATTTTGTATTTCCATATCACATCTGCTTTCTCTTTTAATTTACCTATGATAATTTGGTAAAATCATCAGCCTTTGTAACATTACAGTTCTCCTTGACTTTAAATCCAGGCACTGTGACTGTGTTATATTGTTATATTTCTTTTTCATGGGCTGCCTTCTTTCGAGCTAACTTTTCTTTAATTTACATCATTAAAAGGGGGAAGTAACACCATCACAGCACTATGTTACCGCTGTGAATGGTGCTCGGTAACGCCTCCTTGGGCCCTTCTGACTCCATTCGCATAATTTTGAACTTATTTTAGAAGAGAGGAGGTCATGATAACAAATATAAGATTTTTTTTTCCAGTCTTGGTGTCTGGATCTACAGTACGTCCCTGATTTATCATATGGGATTAAGGTGAGGGTCCTTGAACTCATAGAAATGTTTTTCAAATACATCCATTAGCTACATTCACCTGCCAAAAAGTGGTCAATTTCAGCATTCCTTTAGATTGGTTTATATCAGTATAATTTTTCTGGAATACCATAAGACATCCCCTACAGGCAATCATATCAAAAACATGCCACCCTAACATCAACCACACAAGAGATGTGGAAACTCTGTTGGACCCTGAAAGTAGGAAGCAATACATTCATGATATCAGGCGTGCACATGGCATTTAGTGAAGTCCTCAAAGGGGTACATAAATGTGCCCCAATTTCCACAAATACTGTTGGATGGGACACAGGAACAGAACGGG
Source organism: Engystomops pustulosus (assembly GCA_019512145.1). Classification (NCBI taxonomy): domain Eukaryota; kingdom Metazoa; phylum Chordata; class Amphibia; order Anura; family Leptodactylidae; genus Engystomops; species Engystomops pustulosus. Next base: position 43,818 of record WNYA01000626.1, read on the forward strand.
ATCTTTTCCTCATCTCTCCCATCCTACCATCTGCATACCCAATGTGTCTGCAGCTACTGGTGCAACTTAAATCCTATCTGTTGTCTCTGACAACCCCGGGAGTAAAATACTGTCTGACTGGTAATAGACGATTTATATATATCAGTGTTTGAGTTTATAAATGTTTAAGTGTGTATATATATAATGTCAGTGTGTGTCTGCCCCATGTATGTGTGTAATTTATATGTGTGTCTTTGTATATATTAGACTTTATCATCTCAACACTGAGTGTATATGGTGTGTTTTATACTGTGGTGGTATGTGTAAATATGATGTGTGTAATATACTGTGGTCTTATGTATGTATATAATAGTGTATATTCTGTGTGTATACACTGTGTATGTGCCTCTACATAATGGGGCATCCATTTACTACCCGGTCCCGGAGATTTCCGAAAGTGCGATTCGACGACATGCACTGTGCCTGATTGAATAAGATCGTGCACCCCCGATTTTCCTGAATGTTACTTCCCTGATCAGTTCCTCCTGGAGTTCACCATCTTCTTCCTGGTGTCAAGTGAATTGCTTGTCATGCACTCAATTTGTAATTTAAATCCTGCGTTTTGTCTGAACCTTAGATCGTCCCGGTGATTGCCAAACACGCAAAATTTGCCGATCGCGTGCAACACAATCGCCTGCTAAATACCCTGTCCATCGTGCGCAATCCCCAAACCGTTGGAAAAACCCACCCTACATAAAGGCGGCCCTGACCCCTTAGTAAATAAGCCCCAATGTGTTTAAATTTATGTGTATATCCTTATATTGTCTACATAACGCCCGCAATAAAATGGATGTTTTCAAAATTATTCTAAAAAGTTCCGGTGACAAATACCAATATGGAAATAAGCCCAATGCAACAGAAAACAAACCAGTGGTGTAACTAGTTCTGTTAGACGAGCAATAAATGAGAAAGATAATCATAACAAAATACAACCAAAAGGTAACAAGGAGGTGAAATCTAATCTGTACAAGACAGATCAAAAAAGCCAACTTTATAAGATTTACAAATAGTAAAAACTGAAGTGTGGGGCCCCCAGAATAACTGGTGAAGGACTAAAGGTTATGAAGAAAGCTCCGATCTATTGAGTCCGCCTTCTCAACTGTCTACCCAGTAAATCCCTGGAAATTACCTGATGACGTGCACTTACATTTTTGCTTGCTGCCGAAACCACATCATGATCCCTATCAGCAGTGACTGGCCTTGTTTCTTTTTCAATATGTATAAATAAAAAAGGATTTTTTATTTACTGTTTCGGGATTTTTTGCTTTTGGCTTTTTCATTTGATTTTCTGTTGCTGCCGTCCTGGATCATCAATTCTGTGCCATCACAAGGCTCATTATTTGAGTTCAAGCTGGTTGTCCCATTTGGTTTGTTTGATGGGATGGTTGAAGCTCAGGATAGATTCTCATGATAACAGACATAGGGTCTCATTTACTAAGGTCCTAACGCCACACTTTTCTTTGGGTTTCTTCTCCCGAATATTTCCTTCCGTTTTTGCGACGATTGCGCCCCTGGATTTCGGTGCCTGCGTTTGGATTTTTGGTTCATTCGGTGCCTCGGCTTGCCCGTGAGAGAAATCGGTAGCGGGCCGGCAGATTCGACAAACCGTGGAATTTAAAAAGGATTCATGAATTTAATCACGCACTCCATGCACAGGAAGAAAGCAGTTGTGAACTCCGCGGACCTCAGCGCAGCATTTACACAGGATGAACTCGGACGCATACAGCCACTAACAGTCTCTTACATTTTTCTAGCTTCCACCCGCAACATTTGAAGAATGGGATACCGAAGGGGCAACCAAGGAAGGGAAGGGATTGGTTAAGGAAAGGATGAGGGGAAACATTCTATTACTATAACCATCAATGTTTTAGGTGTAAAAGGCATGCTCAGAACCTTCTTGAAGCTCTCCGTGTCCTCTTGTGACCAGCGCCTGAGATGAGCTGGATAGTTCTCATAGTAAGGAAGCCCTGTCGCGCTCTGGTGATAACCTTAATTTCTCCAGACAGAGACAGTGATCCCTCGTCTTTTGATTTTGATTTAATATGAAACAACTTCACACCATATTTTTTGTATGGACCATTCATTATTATTTAAATAATTGATCATGTCCCAGGTGAGGCCGAACCAATGCTTGTACAGTGGTAACATACATCCATCACGGAGAGTCCATACCACTTTTGATACATGACAGATCCTACTGGTTTTAGAGGGCAGCAGATTGACATGTGCATGCTGTATTCAATTTATAGCTACTAGGTACCCCAGGTCTTCCCAACAAGGGACTATACAGATTTACTCCCCAAGGACATATTTGTTCTTAAGTTGAGTTTGTATGTAAGTCGGAACCGTATGCTTTATGATTGTAACCCCAGTCAGAATTTTTTTAGTCCTGTGACAATTGGATTTAAAAGTTGGGTGTCATAAAGACAACAGGTAAACAATAAATCTTAATTACCGGCCCAGTGATAAAGTTATAGCGGTTTTATTGTACCTAGGACTAAAGTACAGGTAAATTACCAAATCCAGAGGTCAGTTTGTAACTAGGGTCGTATGTAAGTCAGGTGTTCTTAAGAGGGGAACGCTGAACAGTTGGTTTGTTCATCTGCAAAAATAGACACAGTGCTATTAATTCCTACCTCTATATCATTAATAAATATATGAAATAGTAGTGGGCAAGCACAGAAACCCTGGGGTACACCCATCATAACTGGTGACCATTTCGAGTAGAATCATTGACACAACTTCTGGATACGATCCTTCGCCAGTTCTCAATCCAATTGCAAATAATTCTGCCCAACCCAATAGCCCTAATTTTTACCCATCAGGCGTTATGAGGGACAGTGTCAACATGGCCTTTGCAAAGTCCAAGAAAACACAATATCCACAGCTGCTATGTTGAATTATTTGACAAGCTCCTCTACACGGGGCATTCACATGATCATGTAATTTCTCCAGTGCTGTATTTCCATGCTGTATGAGTCCGTAGGAATCCCTATATATGTGACGTTTTCTATCTGGATGTGTATGCATGTCACTTTATCCGTACCATGTACCATTCCATATAAAATACGATATACGGTGGGCTGACACAAATGATGGCTAGATGACTATTGGCTGGCGACACAGACAGAATGCATCTCCTCTGATTCTGAGCCCCTGTATTGGTGTAGGGGTATGGCAGAAATACATGCGAAAATAACATGCTCTATGTTTTTACAAATGTGAAAACAGTAAGGTACGGTGCACAATTGGGCATTCAATGGATGGCGTATGGCATAGAAATAAATGGGCCATATGCTAACGTTCATACCAACCTACATAAGGACGGTGAATCAGCCTTAGAATGAAGAGAGAAGTTGGTTGGTGCTCTCCCAGGGTAGTAGGTTATGCTTCTTAGTTGTTAAGGAGAAAGAATGGAGCATCACCCAGTCTTCCAAACAGACAGCAGGATGACAATAACATAGGCTGAGGCATCATGTGGTTGGCAGCAATTCACAAGGGGAGAGGGAGTGGAGAGAGATCGAAAGTCAAAGCAGTGTCTAAATGTTCTTTAAAACTACTTCTATAATCATAAAGAATTCCATATATGAAATCTTTGTTTCCTTAAAATTTCATAACAGCCTAAGCATACTTGCTCATATTATTTGTCTACCTTTAGCTTGGTCCTTTCGCTTTAACCTAATATAATGATAAAAAGAAGATAATTAATATGAACTTGATATTGATTATTTTATGGGAGTATGGGACTTAGTAAATTGTTTGATCAAGCAAGGAAAAAAATAATGCTCTAGTTCAGCAGAAAATAGGTTAACGTTAATAAAAGTATTATTTCCGACCATGTCCTACTTTTCACAGTTCACCAACCCTAGAATCCATTTATATCATGCACGGATAAGGTGCAATATACTGATGGCAGTGCAATCTGAGAAAATGAGTCGGAAATAAGAGTGGCTTTCAATTGCTCCCTAGGAAGGCTATCTTATTTATGAATATGCGACAAGGTATGTGGTTATTGCCAGGAGGAAATTAAGGTAAGAACATCTTCAGTGTCTTCAGATTCTTCTTCACGGATAAATATAGAACTCCCAGTGGTCTTGAGAAACGACCTACTTCACAATGCAGAGGAAATGTTAACTATAAAATAATATTTTGGGAACTTCACAATCTACATAAAGTTTGGGTGTAAAGTTAGGCGAAAATGGTAACAGAATAAGTAGTATTTCTTTTTATTTCCTACAACACAATGTTCTTCTGATGTTGGCCTTCTACTGAAGAAATATTTGACTTAGGAAATAAATTAGTAAATCGTTATAAAAAGAACCAAATATATAAATATGTTTTTACCACTGTAGTGTAACAAATACCATCAGTTAATATCCCCTTACCAAAATCTACTAAAAAAAATAAAAGATAAATAAAAGATAAAAAAAACTTCCAGGAACTATACTTAGGTAATGCTTATTTACTAGAAATATTCTTCCAGTATTTCCTCACCAGTGTATAACAGCAGCTTAAAGAGAACCCGTCAGGCAAATTAAACCCCGAAACAAAATATATTTTCATAAACTGCCATTAGAAAGTATTGCCCCTATCCCTTCATTGTCCCTCTACTTGGCTGTAAACTTAAGCAATGAGGTCCTAAAGCTGTATGCAAACGACCTGAGAGATGTCCAATGAGTCCTTATCATATTCAAACTGTCCAGCTTATTCATGAGTGGGAGGCACAGCCACAACCCCCAGCGCTTTGACTGACAGTTGTATTAATGGTGTGAGGTATAATGGGTGTAATGGCTCTCCATGTGCTTCCTGGTGCTGGCGCCCCCTGCAGCCTGTGTGTATAGGAGAGATACAACTGCTCCAGGCAGCAGAACATGTTAGATACATGTATAGCTGATGTCTGTGTCTCTGTGTATTAGGAGGGAGAGCATGTCAGCAGATAAAGCACAGACACTAGCAATGCTTTACTATACATTATAAATTTAAAAAGGCAGATGTGATATGGAAATACAAATCTTTATTATGCGATCAATATTAAAACCATTTAAAACATCCATTGAAGGGGAGAAACAAACAGAAAAAATCCCCCTATCCCATATACACGAATGGTAGATAAATAAAGAAAGGTTAATGAAAAATATATATAATGGCCACAACTCCCAGTGTAATGTAAACAACAATTGTATTGCAAAAGACAAACACTGCGGTGAGGCAGGCAAGTATAGATGCAAATATGAGCACAAATGCAGATTATGGAGAGATATAAGACAACATTACACCGGAGATGGGACCTGGGGGAAGGCGGGATCACAGATGCCCCACGCGTATCGCCTGTCAAGCGGTCTTCCTCAGGGATAACATGCGAGTGTAGCTCGCACGCTTAAATGGAGTGTGTCTGTCCTGGCAGGGCGCGGACACCGAACAAAAGAAACGCCCACTCGGTCAGGCGGCCGGAAGTGACGCCTGGATGGTGGTTCCACCTGTATGTCAAAGGAGCGGAAGTAGTAGTATTTTAATGTCACATGGTGCGTTCCACCTACATTTCAAAGAGCTCCAGGACGCGACTAAATTCTGGTGAAGTATGTATAGCAGAAGTGCGCACAAGCCCACACAAAAATTGTAAATTAGCATAGTTCTGCTGAAAGCCTGTATAATAGAAATAATAAACATGGAAAGTAAAACATAAAATGATAAAAACTAGAAAAATATTAGATTTCCCTTACAGAGATTTTACCCAAGAGGTGATCAAGCAGGTGACATGCATATACATGAACCCAAATGCTATATAATTCGGACGAATACAGATATGAGTAGTGTTGAAAGAGTTTATTATAAAGAAGGCTCACAGAAATAGTAGTGGCCATGTGATAAACGGACCACAGAACGATAAGTGGTCCACAAATTCGAGTTCAAAAAGGGTGAAGGCAAACAAAGAGAGTGAGAAGGAGATAACCAAAGGAAAAGAAAAAATAAAAAAAAAACTGGGGTAGTGCAACAAGGTCGTGGTAAGTGAAAGAAAAATCAAGCCGTAGGAGATGGGTGAACAAGGCGATCAGAACTAGAGACGGAGCATGCTGATGTACGTAAACAGAAAAAGTATCGGACGAACTATCAAGGCGCCAGGAAAATAAACAATAAATGATGGGTAAAACTTAGTGGCAAAAGCGTGATGAAACCAAAAAGCTGCTATAGACCGGATAAATATCAGACGAACTACCAGAGAGCCGAGATATTATAAGATAAATCGGGAAAGTTCTAGTGGACAGTGAAAGCCCACAAGATCATATCAAAGATAGAGATCAATATGCAGTAATGTGTATAGCACCACTATTAGGAAATCAAGGATTATGTTGAATGCGCCGAGAGGCATAGGGAGTGATTGCGCACAAGGGCAAATACCATAAGAAATAATTTTAAGATACATTTATTTATAAAAAGTGAGTCAAAAGGTACATCAAATGATAATGCGCAGACTTAACAAATATGAGTGATGGCACATAGGTGATAGAAGAAGTTATGCCGGTGTAGGATGCACAATAAGATCAAATATGAAACTGCAGGTTGGCGAACAATGAACGGTGGAAAGGCCAAAGGGCCGGGGGCCACGCCCCGCCAGAACAGACACACAATCATAAGGACAAAATATGATAGCATATAATCAGTCTAAGTAGAGTAAGAGTTGTCCCATGGACCATGTAAGCAAAATTACAAATAAGTAGTATAGTGTGAATGTATACAATTTTAAGACAAGGCTGAAGGACCGGAAGATGTGGGGTAAGCAGCAAGGACAGCCACAGATAGAAGCTAAAGCGGCGACATAGATTGGCAAAAATATATACATAAGAGTCACAGAACAAATCCCACAGACAAAGGAAGGGCTTGATAGAAGAAAGATGGATGGGTCTAGATCTTTCACTGGACATGACGCCCTTTTGTTTTCCAAAGAAAGCAGGCAGTATAAAGATCAAATTAACAAAGAGCACCGCCTTCCTAGTGGAAGGAAAAGTATATGGTGTTAATTAATCATTTAAGGTTGGACCTGTGAAATATAGAAAGTCAACTTCGTATCTAAAGGGTAAATGAAGAAAAGGTAAGGGTGAGAGTGTGAATGTGGTGCAATATAAGATGGAAAGTGAAGAGAAGGACAAAGGAGGGGAGAAATATAAGAGGATCCTGGCTCGTCGAGAAAACCGTGCAAGACAAAAGAGTGCTATTACCTATCAAAGATGTGCGAGGAGGGCCCAAAAATGAAAGCCAGTAAGGGGTCCAGAAAGGTGTGGATAAAAAGTGCCAAAGTGCCATGTGGAAGGAGGCGGAGCTACTAAAGGGTGTCTAAAAATAGATGGAGAGAGGTACAGATAACATTAAGTTTGTAGTGACTGTGAAAAGTAATCTCATTTAGGCCATTGGGGGCCCATCGTGTCCAGAGTGGTATCCACCTTGATCGCTTCTAAGCAGCGCGAGTCAGATTTCCAACGAGAATTTTGTGTGATCTTCTCTAACCCAAGAATAGCTAGGTCTTGTGTGGGCTGCGATGGTCTGGAGAAAATGGGAAGCCACGAGAAGTAATTTCTTGCCCTTTTGTGTGTCTGAAACCGCTGTATTAATGGTTGAAAGGTGTTGTTGGCACCTTTTGCGGAGCTCTTGTGTAGTCTGACCTACATATAGTTTCGGACAGGGGCAGATAAGAACATATATGGTTCCTTTTGTTTACAGTGGATATATTCTCGGATCTTGAACTTTCCGTGCAGAGTGGGATACGTTGAATTCGTTGTACGGATCATATGAGGGCACACTGAGCAAGTGCCACAGGGGAAAGAGCCACGGAGACGAATACCTCGATCCAGGAGGTCCTGGTCGGTGGAAATGACTCTTGGTCAAAATATCTTTTAGATTTCTGGATCGTCGTGCGGTAAGTCGGTGGTTTTTCAGTTAGGAACGGGGTGAGTCTTACATCGCTTTTTAAAATTCCCCAATGTCGGTTTAGAACGTCATATAATTCACTCCATTGATTGTTGAAAACCGTAACGATCCTAGGTTTTGAATCGGTCTGCGAACCTTGGTTTGGAAGATCCCTGCGAGGTGCTATCTCTGGCACGCATGAGAGCCGCTGAGATGGTTTTGTGCGGATATCCTCGATTTCTTAGGCGAGAGTTAAGTCTCTTGCATGGTGTTAAAATCCAGTCATTGCTGCAATTTCGTTTTAATCTGAAAACTGTCCAGTCGGTATCCCATTCTTCAAATGTTGCGGGTGTGGAAGCTAGAAAAATGTAGTAGGAAGAACACCCAATCAAGCAACTAGGTTTCAAACTCTGTACCATCAACAGGATGGCGGACAACATACCAGAGGAGGACAGACAAAAACTTCCGAGATCTTTTGGATTTATTAAATGAAGCATCAGACACCTCAGGTAGGAGAAAATTCACAACCGTACCCCATCCCAGAGCACTCCCAGCTTTAGACTCTTCCCCGCCCTACAAATATCTATGAGCAAACAATCAGGGACATTGAGCCCTCAAACTGATGGGAATAAAAGGGAGAATTTGTCTCGGGCCGAACGTTTGGCGCTATCGAACCTTCAAAAACATAAGGATTTCCTAACAGGAAAGCCGATAAAGGGGGCAATATTGTTATCTGGCCGATCACCCTTTATTGGAAGAAGCCAAGCGACAATGGGAAATTCAAATTTCTACACCACCTTACCGTCAGACCCAACATCTTCTTCAAGGAAAAATTGATCGCTTATTGTCAGCGCTCTTTACACGCGGGGTCATAAACAAGGGAGAGTTGAAATTCCTGACCACTGATAAACCGACAACTCCAACCTTTACTTGCTTCCAAAATTCACAAATCCACTGTAAAACCTCCGGACGTCCAATTGTGTCGGGCATAGGGGGACTGAATGAGAATTTATGTACCTACCTTGATTTCTATCTCCAACCTTTTGTTTACAGATTAGATTCCTATGTCCGGGACACCACGCATTTGATCCAACAACTGGAAAATTTCAAGCACCTACTCCCATCCTTTTGGTTGACACTTGACGAGAGGCGTTATAGATACCATCATTGAGCATAAGGTAGGCCTAACACGCTATTACCTAATTTTTGGACAAACCATGGTCACATGAGAAGACACGATTCCTTCCTCCTGGACACTCTTTATCTGGTCCTTCTCAAAATTACTTTATATTTGACCGCACATTCTACAAGCAGATTTCCGGGAAGCAGGGCGCAAAGTGCGCACCATCATACGCAAACCTGTTTTTAGGATGGTGGGAAGAGAACGTGGTCTTCCTTTTGATACATTTAAACAGAGAGATTGCTGGTATCGTACATCGACGATATCCTCCTATGGGTCGGGGTGAAGGAGGAATGTCAGGAATCATCTCCACACTGAATATGAACCTTGGCACATTAAACTTACCTATAATTTCTACCTCATCGTTGATTTCTGGATATTACCATCTCTTATGTACACCCCACTTGACCACTCATTATTTCGAAAAACAACAGCCACTAACAGTCTCTTACATTTTTCTAGCTTCCACCCGCACACATTTGAAGAATGGGATACCGACTGGACAGTTTTCAGATTAAAACGAAATTGCAGCAATGCCAGACCTGGATTTTACACACCATGCCAGAGGACTTAACTTCTTGCCTAAAGAATCGAGGATATCCGCACAAAACCATTCAGCGGCTTTCATGCGTGCCAGAGATAGCACTCGCAGGGATCTCCTCCAAACCAAGGTTCGGCAGACCGATTCAAAACCTAGGATCGTTCGGTTTTCAACAATCAATGGAGGAATTATATGACGTTCTAAACCGACATTGGGGGAATTTTAAAAGCGATGTAAGCCTCACCCCGTTCCTAACTGAAAAACCACGACTTACGCCACGACGATCCAGAAATCTAAAGATATTTGACCAAGAGTCATTTCCAACGACCAGGAACCTCCCTGGATCGAGTATTCGTCTCCGTGGTCTTTCCCCTGTGGCACTTGCCCAGGGTGCCCTCATATTGATCCGGACAACGGAATTCAACGATCCCACTCTGCACGGAAAGTTCAAGATCCTGGAAGAATTATCCACTGTAAGACACAAAGGAACCATATATGTTCTTATCTGCCCCTGTCCGAAACTATATGTAGGTCAGACTACACAAGAGCTCCGCAAAAGGTGCCAACAAACACTTTCAACCATTAAACAGCGGTTTCAGACACACAAAAGGGCAAGAAAATTACTTCGGTGGCTTCCCATTTTTCCAGTACCATCGCAGCCGCAACAAGACCTACGTATTCGTTGGGTTAGAGAAGATCACACAAAATTCTCGTGGTGGAAATCTGACTTCGCGGCTGCTTTGTAGAAGCGAATCAAGGTGGAATACAATCTGGACACGATGGCCCCAATGGCCTAAATGAAGAATTACTTTTCACAGGTCACTACAAAACTTAAGTATCTGTACCTCTCTCCATCTATTTTAGACACCCTTTAGTAGCTCCGCCTCTTCCACATGGCACTTTGGCACTTTTATCCCACTTTTGGACCCTTACTGGCTTTCATTTTTGGGGCCTCCTCGCACATCTTGTAGGTAATAGCACTCTTTTGTCTTGCACGGTTTCTCGACGAGCCAGGATCTCTTATATTTCTCCCTCCTTTGTCCTTCTCTTCACTTTCCATCTTATATTGCACCACATTCACATTCACACTCTCACCCTTACCTTTTCTTCATTTACCCTTTAGATACGAAGTTGATTCATATTTCACAGGTCCAACCTAAATGATTAATTAACACCATTACTTTTCCTTCCACTAGGAAGGCGGTGCTCTTGTTAATTTGATCTTTATTATGCCTGCTTTCTTTGGAAAACAAAAGGGCGTCATGTCCAGTGAAAGACCTAGACCCATCCATCCAATCAATGGAGTGAATTATATGACGTTCTAAACCGACATTGGGGAATTTTAAAAAGCGATGTAAGACTCACCCCGTTCCTAACTGAAAACCACGACTTACGCCCGACAGATCCAGAAATCTAAAAGATATTTTGACCAAGAGTCATTTCAAACGACAGGAACCTCCCTGGATCGAGGTATTCGTCTCCGTGGCTCTTCCCCTGTGCACTTGCTCAGTGTGCCCCTCATATGATCCGTACAACGGAATTCAACGATCCCACTCTGCACGGAAAGTTCAAGATCCGAGAATATATCCACTGTAAGACAAAAGGAACCATATATGTCTTATCTGCCCCTGTCCGAAACTATATGTAGGTCAGACTACACAAGAGCTCCGCAAAAGGTGCCAACAACACCTTTCAACCATTATACAGCGGTTTCAGACACACAAAAGGGCAAGAAAATTACTCGGGGCTTCCCATTTTTCCAGTACCATCGCAGCCGCACACAAGACCTAAGTATTCTTGGGTTAGAGAAGATCACAACAAAATTCTCGTGGTGGAAAATCTGACTTCGCGGCTGCTTAGAAGCGAATCAAGGTGGAATAACACTCTGGACACGATGGCCCCCAATGGCCTAAAGAAGAATTACTTTTCACAGGTCACTACAAAACTTAAGTTATCTGTACCTCTCTCCATCTATTTTAGACACCCTTTAGTAGCTCCGCCTCCTTCCACATGGCAATTGGCACTTTTTCCAAACACTTTCTGGACCCCTTACTGGCTTTCATTTTTTGGGCCTCCTCGCAATCTTTGATAGGTACATAGCAACCTCTTTTCTTGCACGGTTTTTATGACGAGCCAGGATCCTCTTATTTTCTCCCCTCCTTTGTCCTTCTCTTCACTTTCCATCTTATATTGCACCACATTCACACTCTCACCCTTACCTTTTCTCATTTACCCTTAGATACGAAGTTGACTTTCTATATTTCACAGGTCCAACTTAAATGATTAATTAACACCATATACTTTTCCTTCCACTAGGAAGGCGGTGCTCTTGTTAATTTGATCTTATACTGCCTGCTTCTTTGGAAAACAAAAGGGCGTCATGTCCAGTGAAAGACTAGACCCATCCATCTTTCTCTATCAAGCCCTCCTTTGTATGTGGGATTTGTCTGTGATTCTTAGTATATATTTTTGCAATATGGTCGCTACTTATGTTGCTCTGTGGCCTGTCTGTGCGTACCCACATCTTCGGTCCTTCAGCCTTGTCTAAAATGTATACATTCACACATACTACGTATTTGTGTAATTTTGCTTACATGGTCCATGGGACACTCTTACTCTACTGTATGACTGATTATAGCTATCATATTTGTCCTTATGATGTGGTCTGTTCTGGGCGGGCGTGGCCCCCGGCCCTTTGGCCTTTCCACCATTCATTGTTCGCAAACCTGCAGTTTCATATTGTCTTATTGTGCATCCTACACCGGACATATAACTTTCTATCACTATGTGCGCACAGAGGCATGAACTCGTATTTGATTTTTACTGCGGCATTTGATCATTTGATGTACCTTTTGACTCCTTTTATAAATAAACGTATCTTAAAATTATTTCTTCTTCTGGTATTTGCCCTGTAGCGCATCACTCGCCTATGCATCTCGGCGCATTCACAAATACCTTGATTTCCTAATAGGGGGTGGCTATACACATTACTTGCATATGATCTCTATCTATTGATATGTATCTTGGGGGCTTTCACTTGTCACTAGGAACTTCCCGATATCTTATAATATCTCGGCTCTCTGGTAGTTCGTCTGATATTTATCGGTCTATATGCAGATTTTTGGTTCACCGCTTTTGGCAATAGAGTTTTATTCATTTTATTGTTATTTCCTGGCCGCCTTGATAGTTCGTCCGATACATTTTCTGTTTAAGTACATCATGCATGCTCGCACGTCTCTAGTTCTGATCGCCTGTTCACCATCTCCTAGCGCTTGATTTCTTTCAACTCACCAGCTCGACTGGTGGCACTACACCGTTTTTGTTATATTTATTTCTTTGTACCATTTGGTTATCACATTCTCTCTTGTTTGCCTTCACACACTTTTTGAACGGAATTTGTGGACAACTTATTCGTTTCTGTGGTCCGTTTATCACAATGGCCACTATCTATTTCTGTGAGCCTTACTTTATAATTAAAACATTCTTTCAATACATCATATCGTATCGATCCGAATTTATATAGCATTTGGTTCATGTTGTATATGCATGTCACACTGCTTGATCACTCTTGGGTAAAATCTCTTGAAGGGAAATCTATATTAATTGTTCTAGTTTTACTCATTTTGTATGTTTTACTTTCCCATGGTATTACTTTCTATTATACAGGCTTTCAGCAGAACTATGCTAATTTACAATTTTTGTGTGGGCTTGTGCGCACTTCTGCTATACATACTTCACCAGGGAATTTAGTCGCGTCCTGGAGCTCTTTTGAAATGTAGGTGGAACGCACCATGTGACATTAAAATACTACTTCCGGCTCCTTTGACATACAGGTGGAACGCACCATCCAGGCGTCACTTCCGGCCGCCTGACCGGAAGTGGGCGTTTCTTTGTTCGGTGTCCGCGCCCGGCCAGGACAGACACACTCCATTTAAGCGTGCGAGCTACACTCGCATGTTATCCCCTGAGGAAGCCCGCTTGACGGGCGATACGCGTGGGGCATCTGTGATCCCGCCTTCCCCCAGGTCCCATCTCCGGTGGTAATGTTGTCTTATATCTCTCCATAATTGCTGCATTTGTGCTCATATTTGCATCTATACTTGCCTGCCTCACCGCAGGTGTTTGTCTTTTGCAATACAATTGTTGTTTACATTACACTGGGAGTTGTGGCCATTATATATATTTTTTCATTACACCTTTCTTTATTTATCTATCCATTCGTGTATATGGGGATAGGGGGATTTTTTCTGTTTGTTTCTCCCTTCAATGGGATGTTTTAAATGGTTTTAATATTTGATCGCATAATAAAGATTTGTATTTCCATATCACATCTGCCTTTTCTCTTTTTAAATTTACAATTTCGTATTGGATGTGCCTATTTACCTTCATTGTTACCCCATTAGTTTTTTCTTTGGACTTTACTATACATTACACACAGACATGAGCAGGGGGCGGAGAGAGGAGGGGGTAACAGGGGTGACATCACTGCCTCTGACCATGAGACCAGCCTCATTTACATAATACAGAACAGATGATTTTAGAATGATTATTTTATGAATTGACTAGATAAAGGCTGGGGTGGGATCCTTGTGAGCTGCTGCAACAGGTAGTCGTGACAGAAATAATGACAGGGACCTGATGACAGGTGTCCTTTAACAACAGCGGTATCAGCCATAGTAGCTACTATGGGGCCACCAGTGTTGGGGGGCATGGCACGCAAGCTGCCACACTAAAGAATGGAGGAGGGGCTCTGATATATTATGCTACACATTGTACAGCACAATATGTATTTAACAAGTTACATCTTCCACAAAAAACTCCTGAGCCGGAAGCCCCAGTGAGAAATGTCGGGGGAGTGGGAAGGGACAGAGTAACAGCAGTGCTAGGAGTCTTTCACCTCTACTTCCTGCCCTCTACTTCCCTCATGTGGTTAGCAGCTATGGATAAGAAGACTGCATGACAGTTGGGAAACACTGAGCTAAGGCATCTACTGTCTATAAAAATAATTGTGGAAATTAGCTAAATAATCTATACAATATTCTTATACAAACTCCTAGAATGGTTAAGATGTTGCGTGCTAAATTTCTGGAAGAAGTACATTGGCCCACATTTATCAAAACTCATGCAAACTACGCTAGAAGCAGTTTGCCTGCGTAGTGTGCGGGGTGCGCCAGATTCATGAATGTGATCGTTGCTTCCTGTGACGTAATCGGGGAGCGGCAATCCATCACCATTACAGCCTTAAGTCTTCCGAAGACCCGAGGCTTACTCGTGTTAACCCATTCATACAATCAGCGCATTGTAATGAATGAGGAGGGAAATCCCCATATAGGATCGATCAGACAACCCAAAAACACATTAGGTATCACCGTATCCAAAAATACACGATTTATCAAAATATAATAATGGTTTTTCACTGCATTTAACCCCATAACAGAAAATAGCACCCATAGTCGAAAATGCCACTTTTTTGCCATTTTAAAAAATATTAAAAAATTCTATAAAAAGTGATCAAAAAGTTGTACAGTTCTAACAATGATATCATTGAAAATTTCATCAAAAGTCGCAATAAATGACACCACCCACAGCTCTGTATACCAATGTATTAAAAAGTTATTAGCGCCATAAGATGAAATAATTCCAACATTTTTTTTTGTACAGGAGGTTTTAATTTTTGTAAATATATGAAAACATTATAAAACCTATACAAATTTGGTATCCCAGTAATTGTACCGACCCAAAGAATCAAGTAGACATGTCATTTGGGGCATCCGTAAAATCCAAACCCACAAGAATATGACGCAAATGCGTTTTTCACCAATTTAACTGCATTTGGAATTTTTTTCCCGCTTCCCAGTACACGGCATGGAATATTAAATACCACCATTTGAAGTGTCATTTGTTATGCTCTGTACATGGAAAAATAAAAAAGTTATAGATTTTTGAAGTGGGGAGTTAAAAATGAAAACGCAAAAACGAAAAAGGGCATTGCCGGGAAGGGGTTAAGCAACAGTAAGATTCACATGAAGGAAAACTGGCAGGCACTATCTTCCATCAGAGCAGTATCCCCACTCGACACACATTAAGCCACAGACCAATCCTGGAACTAGAGATCGCGGTACAGGACCATGCGGTGGTGCTCAGTTAATAAACATAAAAGTCCATAAGCAACATGTAGAGGAAAGTAACGGCACTTGTAAGAAAAGTGCAATGTCCTTTATTCAGGTGAAGAAGCATAAAATCACATGCAGGGAGAAGCAAGCCTTGACAACGGGGCCGTTTCGCGCTCAGTGGCGCTCTCTCAAGCCAAACAGTAAGATTTGGTAAGATGAAAGTAACAGATTTCTCTGTTTTTATCAGAAAAAAATTAGATGCTACGTGAGTCAACTAAAGAATTAGAAAAAGAAAGAAAAATTCTTTCATGGTCAGTCATTTAATGTAAGAAGTTGATGTTTCTACATGTAGCGTATTATACTAAAAAGCCAATTTGTTTCTCTTTTATCTTCTTAGGGTATTAGTTGACTGCCTTTTATATATAAAGTAAAGGCTATAACACCTGGGGCAAAGGTGATCCATGTAGAAGGTCCTGACTAAACCATTATGGTATCTCCGCTTTTACCAGTTATGTTGCCAATTGGTTATGACAAAGTATACAAACTAACTTGTGCATGAAATCAGGCATGCAATGAGTGATTCTCTGGATGCCCAAGTAATAGCTCAATTAAGTGTCCTTTGTTTGCTAGGTCCAATTATGAGAGAATTCTGTAAAAAAAAATTGTTCTCTCGTAACACAAAAATAATGAACAATTTGTCAAAAAGTATCTCCAAGGTTATACAAAGCTTTGAGGTATGTTAAAAGGGTATTTTACTATTCCCTTACTCTGCACTTAAAGGGAGTCTACCATCAGTGTTAAGTTACCTGGAGATCTATGTAGCTTCACCTTTGTGTGTGTTTTTAGTAGCAGCAGGACTTAAAAATTAGAAAAAATGTATCATTACTCCAGGTATACCTACACTAGTGAATGTAGGTTACTACAACTACAAGTCTGTTACCTATAAATTATATCAGAAATACCAAATGGATAACAGACAAATATCAGAATCCTGAAAAAAAGATTATTAGAAGACAAAAATCTGAAAAATCCCTGTATAAAATGCAACCTCCTATATGTAAATTGTAGAATGGAATTGTACATCACAAATAGTCATTGGGAAAACATATATCTGATAGCATAACGTAGCCCAATAATAAACAAATAATATATAAATAAGAATAGCATAGAGCAGTGGTGGTGAACCTATGGAAAAGGTGCCGGAGGTAGCCCTCAGAGCACATCTAATCACACTATCACGCAAGCCCAGTATCTATATATACTTACTGCGGCATCCAATTTCTGTGGCCCTTTGCTGACGTTCCATTTCAAGATTTCCTTCTCCCCAGGTCGGTCGTGACTGGGGACGCTCCTCATTTGAGATCACATGTTTGGATCTCCCACGTGATTCTATCACATGATCTAACTAAGTGACGCCTATGTTGCCCAGGTAATCGGAAGCATCGGGGTTTCTCTTCTCATCATGCATTCAACTTTTATTGCCCTTTCTTTGTTTTTTATAAAGTATAGTATGTTATGGTAGGAAAGTGTGTATTTTTGTACAACGGAAAACATTTTATTGTTGTGTATCCTTCTGTCCAACCATAGTCTTGTGTGCGGACTTCCTGCACGCTGATTCACACCCATTTCCACACAGGTGGATCAATTTACTAGTGCATAAAGATGCGGACACGACTTGGTTTGGACAGACCATGACTAAGGACGGTCATACCGTTTGAAACGCGTTGGTGGACAGGAATTACACTGTGGATGTAAAGATTGAATTGAATAAAGTTTAGACATGTTTTGGAATCTGGCTGGACCATAGGATTATTTTTCATGTTGTTTTACCTTTTCAAACGAGGTGGGTTCCTTGCTGGTTCTGTACACGTTTAACAAAGGCTGGAGGTGAGCTGGAATTTCGTTTTTTGTTCCCTCTCTGTGGGCACCCAGACCATTGCCCCAGACAGGACTCAAAGAATCTTCCTGTAGTCCCAGGCAACTTAAAAAATGCTGCTTTCACTCATATTTTAAAATGACACCTGTTTGGTTGCTTGAAAGAGCAGAATGAGTGAGAAGGTGTGGACAGGGCCATATTATCTTTGAAGGTCCTGATGGGGGCCCCACGATTCTCCCTGTACAGAGGGACTCTGGAGAGAATCCCCAAATTTTACCTCCTTTTTTCATCTGTGTTGGTGTCCTCAGGAGGCCAATACGATTGAAAGTTATCGAAGAACAGGGAGCAATGAGTAACTGCTGTGTTGGCACTTTGCAATAAATAAGTGGGGATTTTTTGTTGGAGTTTAGGCACTCGGTCCCTAACATAAAAGGTTCGCCATCACTGACATAGAGCATATTTAACCCCTTTACAACATATAGGGCTTGTTAAAAGATAAAAAATGTTGAAGGATTTTTAAAAATATTTAGTTTAATTTGGGGTTAAAATCATAAATAGGGGCAAGAAATGCTTTTTATGTTAAGCATACCGTATATTCCGGCGTATAAGACGATCTGGTGTATAAGACGACCCCCCTACTTTCCTGTTTAAATTTGCGACCGCATATATATCCCCACAGACGGCAGTCTGAATGAGGCAGTCTGAATGAGGCATAATTATTTAGCGCCATCATATTCCAAAGTGTTTTACAAATCATGGAGAACATATACAAATAAAATAAGACATTAAAGATCAAAAACATAGCCATTTGAAACAATAGGAGTGAGGCTCCTGTTTGCAAGAACTTACAGTCTATGAGTCCTTGCTCACATTCGTGCCAATAACGTATAGATGGCCACTGGTGCCATCTGTGTTTCTAAGGGACCACAGTTATAGGAAATTATCATTACACAGGTACATTTTTTTAGTAACATGAAATTGAAGAACACAAATGGCAGATAAATGAACGCTTTTAAGACCAAGTTTTTTGGGGTTGGGTTGCTTTCACAGACAGACTGTAATATAGAGATTTTACTGACAGCTAGGGGAGCCTTTAACACCTCTGGCATTTAAACTGGCATTTAAACATGGCATCCAGGATGATAGAGGGTAAAGCACACTCTATACAAATCAGATTTTCTATATTATATATTTTCTATATATTATCTATAAGCTACATTGCCCCAGGACAATACAGAGTAAAAACATACTTGGTATCTAGAAGTAAAACCACAAAGCCCATAGCCATATCTACAATGGTTCCCACTTTGCTCTTTGGATGTCCTTGCTCATAAAATGAAAAAATATCAGATATTTGATTGCTTTACCTTATAAATGAGCCCAATAAGATATAACTGCTGCTCTTGGCAATTAGAAAAATGCTTATAAAATGCTTACAAAGTGTTGGAAATAGAAACATTGTTGTAATAAAGCTTTAAATGAGTCTTTCAACATGAACGCCAATTTGGGGATGTGACAGCAACAATTTAACAATCTCTTCAAAGGATTAACACTTTTTGACCATTTATAAATACACACTTAATCCACATTTAATTTATGGAGATCAGCGGCTCTGTTATTTATTGAGTGTAGAATCAGCAATTAAATACTGAATAAGAAATTTTTACAAAAACATTTGCATATATTTGCCAGATTATATGATGAGAATGACGTCAAATATCTTTTATGTTCATTAAGAGAACACTAATTATAACTGCTTGCCGACTATTTAGTTGTGGATTTGTAATTTATTGGATTTTAGAAGTTGGAAGCAGTAAGTTGTTTTCCTAAGTCTCCGAAGGCTGTGATTACTAATCCTATTATCAATCCCCATTGTACAAGAATAAGAAAGCTCACAAACATATGTGAATTGATATTTCCGATTAAATTGAGTACATAAAAATATGTATATGTGGTGACCCAGAAGGGCGCTACAATAGGTCTCAAGCAGATCTGTGCAGCTATAGGTAAACATGACTAAGCATCTTGTCACATTTCTATAAGAATGTAGGCTGCTTCAATAAGAGAAGTTGCAAGGGAGATCCCAAAGTCACCATTTGTGACAAGATTTTGGATGTTGCATTATGTTATGGTATTAACCTCTTAATGACAAGGCCTGAAAAGGCTTTAAAGGACATCTACCATTAGTTTGACTGATGGAAGACGTCCAGCATAACACACTCGTTTCTTTATACACTAATCGAAAAAGTTTTTAGTGAAAAAAAGTGCATATTTGCTTCTAAACGACTTTCTTAAAAAAAATATGTAAATGAGCCAGGAGGCACTCAGGGTGACATTGCCAGAATGCCTCCTGGATTTTAATGTATGCACCCCCACTGTAAACATACCTAGCTCCTCCAGGCCTTGGCTGGCTTCTAGCTTCTCAGCCAGGAACAGGAGGTACTGTTAGCGCGGGGGGGCGGGAGGGGGGCTTGAGGCGTGCATACATTAAAATCCAGCGATGCCGAGCGGCGCTCAATCTACGTCAGCACCTTCAGTTTGTTTGCATATTTTTTAAAAAGTCATTTTAGCACCAAATATGCTGTCTCTTTATGCACTGAATACTGTTCTGAGTAGTGCATAAAAAATGAGCATGTAATGCTGGGAAAACTGACGGTAGGTGTCCTTTAAACACCGGGGCATTTTAGCAAATTTTTGTATGCAGCGGTTTAAGGTCTATAATGTTTTTTTTTTTTTTGCATTATACCACAGCCAGCTCCTTCATTCACTGATTAGCAGTACTTCAGCACTATATGGTGAAGAAAGGATAAGCTTCTGTTTTTTCCCATGTTCTCTGGCTGGGTCTGACAGGTGGAGACCCAGTCCTATTCCCGACATAGCAGAAGAAACTGCAGCTACGCCGATAGATGCCACTGCAGACTCATGACCTGCACACGCTGACGTCTAAAGTCATTGGGCAGTCTGAGAGGAGTTAAAGTTTGAATGATTTTATGTTATTTATTGTCAATGTCATCTGACACAGAGAGATGTGGTATCCACCCCCTTATTGGCTGTGAGTCCAGAACTTTCTAGGAGGGAAGGAATTAATAAATAATGGTAATAAAAACCTGGGTCTTCCTGTATTGTGGCAGATTTTCTGAGATTATTTTAGAGGCCTTGTATGCTCAGTGGTAGAATTGGAGAGAGTTTAGAGGAGGTCTACTACCCTTTGACACGAGATTGCCTGCAGACCTCAGCTGCAGAGCAGCACATATTTTACAGCCCTTAACTCTTGGGATTACACATAAGGTACAATCTCATATACAGAGGACATTTTAGGCCACATAGTCCACCACCATCTATCCTCCACTATTCCTGCCATTCCTAGAGAGGTCCAGGCTATACTTGAAAGTAAAAAATTATTAAATTGATTAATAAATAAGGCTAAGTGTACATTTGCATAGTAAATGGATTGTTAGGATCAAAAATTGCAAAAGATTGCAAATTGATGGACACAGGAATGGATGTCTAATGGACTCCATTATAGCCAATTCCACCTTACGAGTTTGCTTGGTGTATTTTTTGTCATTGCTCCTGTTTTTTTTCATTGTATTCCTCCTTTACAGAAACAGAACATTAGAAAGTGTGACACAGATGTGAGAAAATAAGACTTTGTAGGCATATATAATGCATGGACCAAAATCCTACAAAGGGTAAAATTTGGTATCTTTGGCCAAGCCTCTCAAGAATGGAAGGGCTCTGAGCTGGTGATGTTTACAGCTGACATAGCTAGGAGCAGGTTTATGGTGGCTAGAAAGTTAATTGTCAAGTACAAGCTGTAGTCAGGGGATACCATTGATGAGGTGATAGTAAGATAAAATACCCCAAAGGCACACTTGGCTAGCGGTGGCACAGTTTGAGATGGATTATTGGGGTGCCTTTGGTGTTGAAGAAAGACCAAGATATGCAAAAGAGTCAATCGAACAAGATGGCTTTAACTCTAGCTTCAACTGATGACCAACTCACCACTAGGGTTACTATTTAAGTAGCCTATTATTCACCTTCCAACTACTAAAACTTTCTACATGAGTTGCTATGTGTAATGGGTCTACTTGTCAACAATAAAGGATTTGGAGTGTTAAGTGTTTTTTACAGATTTCTTGGAAAATCCATAGGTGGTTGGGGCAATGTGGGATGGGGGGTTGTCAAAATAGAAATCTACTTACCCTGCTGTGGCTCCCCCTTTTCTTGGGTGTGTCCTTGGTCTCAAGAAATACAGAATTTAACAGATCAATAATTAAGGATCATATGGGGGGGGCCTGAATGCCAACTTTTTTTTATATTATACATAATCTATGCATCTACAATCCTGAATTCGGTTTTGATGTGATTTTTGGTGCAGTTTGTTAACTTAATGGGTCAAATACATTTCTTCAAAAACTCAAATAAATTTGGTTAAAAGATTTCACTTGTTAAGTTAAAACTCTGCATCAAGAGCAGCATAAAAAGTGAATGTAGTTCTTTATCACTCAGTTGCAAAGTATTTTACCTGCACTGTGTAAACGTATTCTAAGAATTCCGACGTAACTCTTTACTCTTAAAAAATTCTGAAAAAATCCACCATTTAATTAGAGTTTCAGACTGATTACATTTAACCATTTCAAAGCTGAAGTTGTTATCCAGTGTCCAACCATGTACAATAGTTTCTCCATTTGATACCATACTAAAGAAATTTTCTCTAATAGATGTGGGTTCTAGGAGAGATACTACAGTAATATGGTATCTGTTAGATTATAGCTCACATATGGGACATTACTTGGACTTTTTCCACTTTTTGCCTATTTTATATGAGGAAATTTATAAAGTAATAGTAGTAGTATTATTAACAGAGAATACACCATTAGCTCACATTGGTCAAAAAAAGACAACTTTTGTAAAGCGTATGACTTTATACAAACCCACCTGTTTGTTACTGTCACAAGATGCCAATTATACAGATGTATGTGGTTCCTCTTTGCCCACCCAGGAGCTGGATTTTTGTTTATTAAAAAACAGTAAAATTTTAAGTTATACTTTCACCTATTCAGAAAATGTCTTAAATTCTAGCTGGTTTACTAAAGGTCTAGTTTCTCTGACTCCGGAGGTTCTCTCAGCTATTTTACATGAGACTGAGCATTTGTCTGCTCTCTGACAAAGTGAATCGGTAAAAACATGGAAGCTCCTTTTCAGAAAATTCAATTAACATTGGAAGCACTTCAATAACTGGAACAATTCTCCTGTGGAAGTAAGGCTGTTAACTTTGATCTGTTGTTTGCAATGACAGTATTCTTGCAGGCACATACTTTGAGAGGAAGAAACACAGCTGGGCTATTTTTAACAATAATGAAGATTTGTCTTCTGTTTCTGCATTTCTGGGAAATTTCAAGCACCAGCAATTTTCTTTCTGGATCTTTTAAAATTGTCTCCTGAACTGAAACCTGAGTTGCATCTTTAATATCATAAGATGCAACCTACAGGAAACTGCCTACAATGGGTTGCAAAAGTATTCATATCCTTTTAACTTTTCCAAATTTACAATCACAAACTTAAAGTGTAACTAGGAAGTTTTTCTTCCTTCCTACTTTCTGAAAGACTACTATGGTCAGTACACAGCAGAAAGATAAGGAAAGGAGCCTACAGATGAACTCTTTCCATACATAGAGTAAATTACACATAGTAATTCATCTTTCTGAGGAGATTAGACTATCCAGGGACTGTCTGTAAAGAGTTAAAGGAAATCTACCAGCAGGAGGAAGGATTGTAAGCCAAGCACACTCACATACTGGTGTGTCCCCCCTCTGGCAGAATCCACTCTTCTTTTAGCTGCTTATGCCCTCATTTTTTATGAAAAAAAGCTTGAAAATTATGCAAATGACTGTGAGGGGCTCTGCGCTCTATAGCTGTGAATTGGGTTTTATTTGCATAATTCTTAAAGCCGTTTATTGTAAATACAAGGACATAAGAAGCTAAAAGCAGATCAGATACTGCCAGAGGGGACATACATGCTGTGTGTCTGTAAGAGGTTCCCATAATTTTCATTTGGCATTACAGGCGGTCCCCTACTTAAGGACACCTGACTTACAGACAATCCCTAGTGACAAACTGAACTCTGAATGTTCGTAATTTACTATAGTTTAGCCTTAGGCTAGTAACAGTTATTAGAGGTGTCTGTTATTAAGCTTTGTTGTTAATCCTGTTTCTTATGTCAACCCAACATTTTTAAAATCCAATTGTCAAAAAAAAAATTGTCTGGGGTTACAATTATAAAATATACAGTTCTGACTTACATACAAATTCAACTTAAGAACAAACCTATAGAACCTTGTACGTAACCCAAGGACTGCTTGTATACTGCCATTTAACTTTATTAACCAGCATAACAAATAACCAACAAGTTCTTATGGAAAACATGTAAACTGCTGATTATAATATACTGCTGTATGTACGACTTCTTTCATTACTATTAATAAAATTTAAAAATATCAAATCTATTAAAATAAAGTTGTGGCAAAGTGTATATTGCAGGGTAAGCTTTTTAAAAAAAGTTCTGAACATCTCATTGAACGCAGATAAATCCATTAATCTGTAGATGGAAGATTAACTAACCTACTGACACATGGGCATCCAGCTAATCTTATAGCCCAGTCAAGACCTCAACCACTTTACAAAACTTGTACCCCTCACAAAAAGCAGCTAAATTAAAATGATGCAAATATGAGTCAACAAAGCCCTGGAAAAGTTCTACAGGATCTAAAATGTATTTATTTCTCCCAAGTCCTGTGAAAATACAAAATAAATTATACTTACTTCTGGCCTTTCCTTTGCCAACTTTATGACATGTGCCCCCTCTCTGATGATCACAGATAACAGCTGTCGGACCCTCAGTGATTCCATATCCCATGTTATTAGGCCTGTTATAGGTCTACACATTCCCTTCATTGACAGCAAAACAAAGTATATTAGATGGTTGCTTAGCTTTTTCGTACATATAACTAAACATGGCTTTGAAGAATACCCAGAACACAAAAAAACTGAAACATGGAAACATCCATCCACATTTCACTTCTGCAGTAAAAATATCAATAAAAATCTAATTATAGGGTTTACTGAAGCATTATTACATTGAATTACTATGGAGTGATTCATCCGAAAGCAAATGATGGTTAACAAACACATAAAGTCAAACACAAATTTGTGTTTAAAATATTGCATATGTCAAGGCATTTATTAAAGCACTTATTAATATTATTTAATACGTACAGTAAATTAGATTGTTATTAATTCTCATTTTCCTGTATTATTTGTTAATATAAAATCACTAGGTCAAAAACTTTAGATGCATGTGATGGTAAAACATCCTTGAGCATATTTTTATCATGTTAACCCTTTCACACTATGCAATAGGTATTAGAATCAAATAAAAAGGTTGTGTTAACAACTGCGACTGCAAGAAAATGTATAACAAAAAGTCAAATAAATTCCTAGGTAATAAATATTTAACTAAATAAAGAAGAGGCAGTATGTGGTTTACATAAAAGACAATTTAAAAGAATAAAAGCACACATTATTAATATCGCCTTATGTGTTACCAAGCATACTATATTATGAATATTTTGCTTATGACACATAGAAAGTGCTGTAAAAAATGTACTAAGTAATCCAAAATAGCAGGTTTTTTTTGGTTTATGTAGCCCCAAAACAATAATAAAAAACAGACAAAAAATTGTACAAAAGAAGATCCTTAAAAGAAAAAATCAAAATGTTATGGTGCTTGGAACAGTAAAAAAATGTATTATTATGATAATCATGAAGACCAATAAAGTAAAGCTAACATATTATTCATACTTCACAGGGTCCATCACGAAAATAAAAATGCAGCTATGTTGGGATGTGGCAGAAATTACCACGGGTATTTCAGGTCAGGAAGCCGCAGAAACAAGTACACGCAGTCCCTGGGTTACATACAAGATAGGTTCTGTAGGTTTGTTCCTAAGTTGAATTTGTATTTAATTCAGAACTGTATAGTTTATAATTGTAGCTCCAGCTAAATTTTTTGTGTTCTCTGTGACAATTG
The DNA here is from genome assembly GCA_019512145.1 of Engystomops pustulosus. NCBI lineage: Eukaryota > Metazoa > Chordata > Amphibia > Anura > Leptodactylidae > Engystomops > Engystomops pustulosus. Next base: position 69,558 of record WNYA01000626.1, read on the forward strand.
GATTTTAAAAATGTTGGATTAGCATAAGAACCAGGATTAACAATAAACCTTCATTGCAGACACCTGTGATAACTGTTATAGCTGTTTATTGTAGCCTAAGGTTAAAGTACAATAAATTAACAACATCCAGAGGTCCGTTTGTAACTAGGGGTCGTATGTAAGTCGGGTGTTCTCAAGTAGGGGACTGCCTATACTTGGGCCTCTTAACTTATAGGATTGCTGTGGGTACACAAGGTCCTGGTGATGTGCCGTCCATTAATAAGATTGAAAAACTCTTTAAATAAAAGAACAGATGTTTTTATTTTAGTCTGAACACCCACCCACCACCATCAATATCTGACCCTGCATGTTATATTACAGCGCCCCTTCCACCACCTCTACTAGTAATATTTCAGGTTACTTTTATAGTAAGTGGGTTACAGTGTCTCACACACATGCTGGCCTTTGGTGTGTAATTTTAAGTGTAATGTTGTACTTTGCAGCAGGTGACTGCTCCCCTGATGCTGCCCTCATCTGCAGTTGCTTCTGCCTGAGGCAAGTTGCTTAACTCGCTCATGCCTGATGCACCCCTGTCACCACTCTTAATATCACTGGTTTGGTATAATATCAAATCTTGAGCATCTCTCCTCAGAACTCTGTGCTCTTCCTCTGTTTCTTCTAGAAATCTAGCAATAATTTAATTTATGGAGGTGCATCTCTGAAAACTCTAAGGGCTCATTCACAAATGTGTCTTTTACGCCAGTGTTATTCATTTCTGGATAGTATACTGCACAATTATTGTCCCATTATGTGCCCATTCATATTGACCCAGGGTGTGGGTGTGTAAAAACATTTTTTGTGGATGCCTGGCCTGTGTGAAAAAAGCCCTAACATTATCCAAGGGCTGATAGCATTATAGAAAGAAGAATGGTAACGTGCAATCAATTAATACAGAAATATTTGAGAGAAACATCACAAGTCAAAGATGTAAAAATAGGTGCTTCAGAATAATTGTTAAATAGAGAATAAAAACAGACCCTTGGTTACGTACAGGATAGGTTCTTTAGGTTTGTAATTAAGTTGAATTTATATGTACGTCGGAACAGGTTTATTTTATAATTGTAGCTCCATACAAAATTATTTTTGTCCCTGTAACAATTGGATTATTATCAATAACGCTTAGACACCTTACAACTGATCATTGCAGCCTGGGACTGAAGTAATAGCATCCAGAGAGCTTCACCAGAGGTCACAATGGGCAGAGAGACCCGTTTGTAACTAGGTGTTGTCTGTAAGTCGGGGACTGCCTGAAAGTATTGGAAGCATTATAGCAATAGTGACAGGTTCTCCTTGTCACCTTTTCAACTTTTTATCCCCTTCCATTTATCTGGAATAATTAGACTCGTTCTCATAATCCAGGAAAATACCTTGTTATTTGGTAAATTTCCTTAATGGTCTTTGGCTTGCAAAATGCACAGTTAATCCTCAGGGTTTATCTGAGAGAAATTATTCAATTTACAAGATGTGAACTCATTCAGCTATCTTAGGTGGCAACTGAACAAGTCAAGCAGGTTGGTCCAAGACGATTGGAAACAGAATGTTTATACTAATTTAAAGTATAATTTATTTTAAACAAAACAAAACAAAACAAAAACAACAGTTTATGCACTAAGGAACAGATTTATAATCTGTTTATGATATTAATCTGTCTTAGTCTGTGCTAACAAATTATGGGTTATTTATTGATGTGTTGCAGGGAACACCAATAAGACATCATCAGTCTTTTTCTGGCCATCACAGTGATGGCGTACATTCACACACACATGGATATGATGTTAAATACTCCAAAATTGCTGAATAATAGGGCATGTTCCATATGTATAATAGGAAACCTTTGTGTCTACAGTGCCTCTAGCATCTCCCCCCAGCCCTCACTCAACGGGCACTAGAAGATTTTAAAGGGCCAGTTCACCGCTGATTGGCGCTGGCAATTCTAGGTTTCCCATAAGACCGGCGGCTCCCATCACTCCCCACCGGATCTTTGCACTCATATGACAAAGAGAAAGCTTCCCTTGCATTCCTTGCTGTTGTTCCCGTTCCTTGTTGATCTCCTGTTGTGACCTCGGACCTGACCTCTGCTTCTCTGCCGTCTGCCATGACGGCTTGCCTGTGCCTGACCTCGAGCCTGGACTGTGATTCTGTACTTCCACCTTGGCTGCCACCGCAGGCTAGTCACACCTGTGGAACGACCTGCTCCCATTTTATTATCCTTTTAGTGGAACTCAGCAAAGTCTTCAGACAAAACTGAGTATAGAAATTTTATAGATTTGGATTTATATTTCCATATCACATCTGCCTTTTCTCTTTTTAAATTTACCTATGATAATTTGGTAAAATCATCATAACTTTGTAACATTACAGTTCTACTTTAAATCCAGGCACTGTGACTGTGGTTATATTTTTATATTTCTTTTTCATGGGCTCCTTCTTTCGAATCTAAACTTTTCTGTAATATTACACAGTAAAAGGGGGAAAGTAAATCAGCACTATGTTACAGCATGTGAAGGTGCTCTGGTAACGCCCCTTGGAGCCCTTCTGACTCCATTAGCATAATTTTGAAACTTAATTTTAGAAGGAAGGAGGTCATTGATAACAAATATAAGATTTTTCCAGTCTTGGTGTCTGGATCTACAAGTAAACGTCCCTGATTTATCATGATGGTATTAAAGGTAGATTTCCTTGAACTCATAAGAATGTTTTTCAAATACATCCATTAGGCTACATTCACCTGCCAAAAAGTGGTCAATTTCAGCATTCCTTTAGATTGGTTTATATCAGTATATATTTTTCTGGAATACCATAAGACATCCCATACAGGCAATCATAGTAAAAAAAACATGCACCCTAACATGCACCACCAAAGAGATGGTGAACTCTGTTGGACCTGAGTAGGGAAGCAATACATTCATGATATCAGGCGGCACAGTGCATTTAGTGAAGTCCTCAAAGGGGTAAATAAATGTGCCCCAATATTCCACAAATACTGTTGGAGGGGACAGCAGGATGACAGAACTAGGAATCTCTCATCTCTCCATCCTACCATCTGCATACCCAATGTGTTCTGCAGCTACTGGTGCAACATGAAATCATATCTGTTGTCTCTGACAACCCCGGGAGTAAAAAGACTGTCTGACTGGTAAATATATTTATATATACAAGTGTTTGAGTGTATAAATGTATGAATGTGTGTATATATATAATGTAAGTGTGTGTATGCTGTATGTGTGTAATTTATATGTGTGTCTTTGTATATATTATATTTATGCATATGCACAATGAGTGTATATGGTGTGTTTATACTGTGTGTATGTGTAAATATGATGTGTGTATATACTGTAGGTCTTATGTACTGTATATAATGTGTATATTATGTGTGTATACAATGTGTATGTACTATACATAATGGGGCACATTTACTTACCCGGTCCGGAGGATTTCCCGAAAGTGCATTCGACGACAATGCACTGTGCCGTGATTGAATAAGATCGTGCACCCGATTTCCTGAATGTGTCACTTCCCTGATCAGGTCCGCTGGAGTTCACCATCTTCTTCCTGGTGTATGTAAGTGCTTGTCATGCAACGCAATTTTTAAGTTAAATCCTGCGTTTTGTCTGAATCCGTAGGATCGTCCGGTGATTGCACCAAAATCCGATCGCGTGCAACACAATCGCCTGCTAAATACCTGTCCCAGCGGCGCAATCCCCCAAACCGTTGGAAAACCCGACATAAATGCGGCCGCGGAACCCTTAGTAAATAAGCCCCAATGTGTTTAAATTTGATGTGTATATACCTTATATGTGTATACATAACAGCACCGAAAATAAATGGGATGTTTTTCAAAATTATTCTAAAAAGTTCCGGTGACAAATACCATATGGAAATAAGCCCAATAGAAACAGAAAAAAAACAAGTGGTTAACTAGTTCTGTGAGACGAGCAATAAATGAGAAAGATAATGCATTTAACAAAATACAACAAAAAGGTAACAAGGAGGTGAAATCTAAATCTGTAAAGAACAGATCAAAAAAAGCAAAAATTTATAAGATTTACAAATAGTAAAAAACTGAAAGTGTGGGCCCTCCGAGGAATAAACTGGTGGAAGGAATAAAGGTTATGAAGAAAGCTCCTATCTATTGAATGTCGCCTTCTCAACTGTCTTACCCAGGAAAATCCCATGGGAAATTACATGATGAAGGGCACTTAAATTTTGCTTGCTGCCCGAAACACATCAGATCCTATCACTAGTGACATGGCCTTGTTCATTTTTCAAATATGTGATAAATAAAAAAGGAGTTTTTATTTACGGTTCTGGATTTTTGCTTTTGGCTTTTTCATTTGAGTTTCTGTGGCTGCCGTCCAGGGAGCATCAATTCTGTGCATCACAAGGCTCATTATTGGAGTTCAGCTGTTGTCCATGTTGTTTGTTATGGGATGGTTGAAGCCAGGAATAGATTCTCATGATAAAGACATAGGGGCTCATTTACTAAGGGCCTGAACGCCACACTTTCGTTGGGTTTCCCGAATATTTCCGTTTTGCGACGAATTGCCCCGGGATTTCGGTGCATGCGTTTGGATTTTGGTGCATCGGTGCCGGCTTGCACGTGAGAGAAATCGGGGAGCGTGGCCGGCAGATTCGGACAAACCGTGGAATTTAAAAAAGGATTCATGAATTTAAATCAAGCACTCACATGCACCAGGAAGAAGCAGGTGAACTCCGGCGGACCTCAGCGCAGCAGTGACACAGGAAGGAACTCGGACGCACGATGTTAGTAAATCGCGCCAGACCCGAATCGACTTTAGACAACGCACCGTGGTATCACGACGGGACCGGGTATGTAAATCTGCCCCATAGTTTTGCCCTTATACAAATCACTGGTCAGACCTCACATGAAATATTGTGTACAGTTTTGGGTGTATAAAAAACCATAGTAGAACTAGAGCAGGTGCAGAGGAGAGCAACCAGGATTATTAGGGGAGTGGGGGGGGGGGGGGGGGGGGGGGCTAGAATACAATAACAGATTCCCTTCAACTGTTCTTATGCAAAAATGTGGTTGATAAATAACTGACCAAATTATTATGAATTATACAAAATTTTAACAATGTGGGACTATTTGAACTACATATTAAAAAAAACTGTGCATATTAAAAAGAGCATCTAAACAAGCAATGTAAATGGATTTCAATGAAAAATGTACACTAGTGTGAAGGAGCTTGTTTCAGATATTGGAGCTGCAGAACACTAAAACCTGCCTATGGTTTGTCTAAAATATGTTATAAACAGTTTTCTCCACTGAATCCCAAATCCAAAAAACGAAATCATGACTGAACACCTGATGGTGCTGTAAGATGATAGTATATAAGTATGAGGAGTATATGATGTTCTATATGACCACTTGGTGATGCTAGAAGATGAAGAAATGAAACAAAATGCTGTTTGCATATATTCAAATATATGCAGAAATGAATTATGGCAAATATTAATAAATTCGATGATTTATGGCTGCACATTCATGACGCAGCTGCTGTTCTGCAGTCTATCCGACTAAGAAATAAGCTTCTTTACCAGTTTACACATCTGGAAGATAATAATGATAATTTCTTTATGTATACAGCACACACAGATTATGCACAGAGCTTGCCAATTCAGTCCCAGTCCCCAATGGGGTTCACAATCTAATCAACCTCCCAGTATGTTTTGGAGTGTGGGAGGAAACCGGAGGACCCGGAGGAAACCCACGCAAACACGGAAAGAACATACAAACTCTTTGTAGATGTTGATGTTGATGAGTCTATTCAGTCACACACACCGGGACTATATTATTTGTTCCATCGTACAGGATACCTTTATACCTTGTGAGATAGTGGGGGAGATGTATCTTAGTTTTTTTCCTTTGGTGTTTAATGGAGACATTTAGCAGGTCTTTTTTGCACCTTATGTATGATCATCTCTTTTTTCTTGTGATACATGCTCAGTTTTTCCTATTCTGGCAGCTTTTGTTAACATGATGTTAACATATGTGTTAATGCATGTGTTTTGTAAACACCATGTTGACAGCAATGTAATTAGGCAAATCTGCTCTTCTCAAATGTTGTGATGTGTTTTAAAATGCATGGGTAATTCCACGTGTTACCTCACCCAACCAATATATTTCAATAAAATGTGAATGCAAATATGTATAAATGAAAAAAAAAAACAGCTCAAACTTTCAATGCCCAACAGTGCCTGGATTTAAGGAATGATTGGCAGGCTGCTAGTGGGGGTGGTCATTCCCTTCCTGCCCAGCACAGGTTTTCCTGGTAGCTCGCAGGAAACACAGCTCTACCTTGAGCTACAAATGTGATTGTTTTTAGGAGGTAAAACCCACAACTTTGTTCTCATTTGGTGGCTGATTGTAGTAATGCAGATTGTGTACAGTCAGGGCAGACTGCGCATAGTTAGTGCTCAACTGAGCGAGCAGGAATAATAATTTAGTTTTTAGCCTGAAGTATTAGGCCCCTTCCACACTTTTGTTGCAGATCACGTCAGAGTTTGATCAGGGTGCGATCAGGGTTTGGTCAGTGAAAAACTGACATTTTGCGTCAGAGTGCAATCAGTTTTCAGTCTCAGTTTGTTCAGTGTCTCAGTTTTTCATGCACGTTTTCAATGCGTTTTGCACGCGCGTGAAAAGGACTCAGGGCTGAGCTCTATCTTTTCTATGGCAATTGATGCGTGAAAAACGCATTGCACTTGCAAGTGTCTCAGAGTGCAATGCGTTTTTGATGCGGCTCCATAGACTTGTATGGTGCGTTTTTCACGCGCGTGACTTGCAAAAGTAGAGCATGCTGAGATTTAAACGCACGTTAAAAAAATGCAAATCTGAAAAGACCCATTGATTACAAAGGGTCAGAGTGCAATGCAAGTTCTGCGCGTGAAAAACGCAAGTGTGAAAGGGGCCTAAGTCTACATTCAAACTGCCGTATGGGGACGTATATACGGCCGATATACGTCCCCCATAGACTGCAAAATACTCTTCCTATGAGGAGGGGCGGGAGTGAGCTGTGCTCACCTCCTCCTCCTCTCCCCGCGCACTGCCGTTGCCCGGCAGTGTGAATGTAGCCTAAGGCCGGCGACACACGTGGCGTTTTGAACCCGTTTTTGGGCCGTTTTTAAGCAGTCCGTCAAAATGTTTTTGACTCGTTTTAATTAAGATAATTGGTAAAACCGGTCAAAAACGCATGCGTTTTTTAACAGACTGCTTAAAAACTGCCCAAAACAGGTTCAAAACGTCACATGTACCGCCGGCCTAAGCCTGCATGTTTTTTTTTGTCTTTTTTTTTCTTGCAAAAAAAACCCAAAAAACCTTTGTGTCACTGTCTCTTTCTGCATCTTGGACTGGTTTTTGCTGCGACTACGAGCTACTCCCCACAATGTACTCCCCACAATTGTATTACTTCCATACAACTGTCTCCACTATATGAGTCTACACAATAAATGAATATGAATTACCTGGGAGGAATTTTATGATGATTTCAAGTAGATTATAATATTATAGACGCATTAGTACAGTGGTGGCGAACCTATGGCACTGGTGCCAGAGGTGGCACTCGGAGCACTTTCTGTGGGCACCCAGGCCATCACCAAAGAGGACTCCAGGTACCATCCAGCAGTCCCAGATACCCCATGACTTTCTGTGTACAGAGATATTTTAAAGTGAAAATGCTACCTGGGACTACTGGAGGAGTGGGAAGGTGTGGACGAATCTGCATCATCGTTGTAGATCCTGCTCCGGCCCTGAAAATTCTTTCTGTTGATGGGACCATGGAGGGAAGGTACAATGATCATCCAAATTTCTTCTATTTTCTGCTTTATTGGTGTCCTCAGGGGCTGGTATCAATGGAAGCTGTGACAGAGCAGGGAGTATAAATCACAAATTAAATTTCTATGTTGGCACTTTGCGATAAATAAGTGGGTCTTGATTGTAGTTTGGGCACTCAGTCTCTAAAAGGTTCCCCATCACTGCATTAGTAGATTAAAATAACAATAACTACAATGATGATACAATTATTGTTAACTTTGCTGCTAATAAAATTATTGCAAGGATAAGGTTTCCATAAGAAATCACACTGTTGATTTTGTTAATTATTTGTACTGTATTCTGCATTTTTAGCAGTTTTCCCCTCTATAGGATCTTTTTCTGATCAGTTTTACGTGAGCAAATGAGGAGAGAATGACTCGTGTCTCTCATAGTGGGTCATTTATCATAGTTTTTTTCATTATTTTCTCTTATTTCTCTATGACCAGAATACAACTTTATTGATCCCCGGGGGTGGTGTTTTTTACATAGTGCCCAGCATATATTTACATACATTGATAATACCATACATTTATAGAACAGATATTTACGAATTATTAGGCTTGCTTGCTTAGGCTTGCTTGCTACTTTACACCTTCTTCTTCCCGGTGCATGTGAGTGCTTGATCTTGTGACACAATCCGTTTTTTAAATTCTGTGGTTTTTCCGAATCCGTCAGGTTGTCTGACGGCCACGCACCCTCATTTCTGTTGCGTGCAAGCCGACGTTGATGCACCACAATCCGATTGCGTGCGCCAAAAACCCAGGCCAAAACGGACATATTTGGGAAACCCGATGAAAGTGCGGTGTTTGGACCCCTAGTAAATGAGCCCAATACTTTTTACAAGTAGACAATGCACAGTAGACACATAGGGTAACATAGGATATGCCGGTTACCTCCAGGTACAAATGGTGGTGTTGGTGTCTGCCTCGGCCATGCGGATGCTGTGTACTGCTCAGATGGCACCCGATACCAGTGCTATAGCTGTCTGGTTACTGGCCGCCACCCGGGACAGCTTGTTACAGCTTTCCATCAGTCCAGAGCAGGCACCAGTTAGCTGGGGGGGATTAGGTGGGGGATTACTCCAGCATTTCAATGTCCAGAGACACTCACGACTGACACTCTTGGCGCTCTGTTGCACCCAGTCATGCATCTAGTGCTGGTGAAATCGCCAGGTGACGGCATGGGATTATACTGATGGTGTGTGCGGGGTTGAGTTGGAAAAAATTCTGATGGATTACAGGGCCTGTTGGAGAGGGCCAATGGATTGCAGGGCCTATTGGAGGGGGCCGATGGATTGCAGGGCCTGTTGGAGGGGGCTGATGGATTGCAGGGCCTGTTGGAGGGGGCCGATGGATTGCAGGGCCTGTTGGAGGGGGCAGGTAGATCACAGGGCCTGATAGAGGGGCCTGGCAGGTAGATCACAGGGCCTGGCTGGTGGGTCACAGGGACAGTGGGTCAGGATAATTGGTTATAACTTCGGAACGCTATAACATACCCAGGTGATTTTGAGAATGTTCTTTCATGACACATTGTACACATTCTTAGTTGTAAAATTTAAGTGGTAAATTTTGTGTTTTCTGACAAATTCTTAATTTACAAAGTTGGAAATATTCTGCTTTCTAGATAGTTAGTCAAACCACCCAAATAACTTTATAACTAACATTTCTGTAATGTCTGCTTTATGATGACATGTGTTTTTGTGCATCCTCTAATTTTTCAAGGATGTTATGAGGCTTAGAAATTTAGGTGAGATTTTTCTCATTTTCATACAAAATTCCCAAGACTCACATTTTGAAGGACAACTCATCTTTCAAGTGAATTCAAGAGGCCTAAATGGTAATAAAACTCTATAAATTACCCCCTATAGAAACTACACACCTCTATGTATTTAAACCAACTTTTAAAAATTCTGTTAAACCTTAAAGTATTTATTAAAAACAAACTGGATGCAATTTAGAAACTTTAAGATTTTTTTGTGAAAATACATTCTTTTAGGCTAAAATTACACTTCACAATACATAATGATATGAATCTCGCACAACGTTTGTATACCCATTTGTTCCGAATGCTGATACCACCCCATGTATGTGTATAAACTGCATGTACTTGGCAACACGTGTCAGGAAATAATGAAAGCAAGTGCCATCAGAGCAGATTGTCACATTGCAAAGGTCATACAATTTTTTTTTTTGTATTGCGAGCATTGAGGGTATGCAATTTTTGTTTAGAATTTTTACACTTTTTCTGGCCGTTCTTCATCAGCATTCTGCTGGTGTACTATGTTTAGTTTAAAGCCTCATTTATATCATTTTCTTATCTTTCTAAATTTCCGATATATAGTGCCCTGCCTCAGTGTAATGACTCCATACCCAGTTTACCACCAGCCCTAGCCCTATATAGTAGCTGAAAGCATGCAGCTGTAGATAATGCCTAACTTCACGCCCATGTCGAGCCCAGTACTCACCTGCATTCATAGATATAGCCAGACATCCGCCCATGGCCTAGTACTAGTAGGTCCGCCAGCCCCAGCCCAGTATATAGCCGCTGTTAATACGCCTCCCATCAATAGCCATACCTTCCATCGAGATGTACATCATCTTAGGCCCATGTATAGTCGCCTGAGCCCGAGCCCACATTACAGCTTCAGGCACAGATCCCAGCCATGCGCCCCCATATAGCCAGCTCTTGTAGAACCTACCCTCATTATGTAGCCTGCAGCCCCCCTGCCCACCCAGTATACAGGCTGTCAGACTCTGCCGGGACCCAGATTTATATACCATGCAGCCTGGTGTCCAGCTATCAACCTGTAATTGATAGAAGCGCGTTTACACCCCTCCACCCCCAGTATAATATCAGCACAGCAACCCCTATCCCCCAGTATATAGCCCTGCATCCCCTGGCCACGTATAACAGCCTGCAGCCCACTGCCTCCAGATACAGCCCTGAAGTGTCCTTCCCCCCCCCATATATAGGCCCTGGCGCCCGGTCCCCCAGATACAGTCCTTTTCAGACCCGCTTTTATACCCTTAGTATACTGGTAGCCAGACCCCTTGTACGCTTATCAAGTCCTGCCATGCCCGCCCGTATCAACCAACATTTAAAAACTAAACTTAAGTCACTCACCCTCAGGTCGATACTCACTCACACCGGACTCCGCTCGACTACCCATCCTTGATGTAGATCCCGATACCTGTCCGCGCTCCTCGTCTTTTCTCTTGCTCGGTAATAACCGGCCGAGTCGCGTCTTGTGATCTGCCGGGCGGCCGAACAGAGAGATCACTGGAGATCACATGGATGCGACTCTAACGCTAGAGAAGAGAGAAGAGGAAGCCACCGGGAGAGAAACAGGGATCGGAGCTGGTTAGACCAAGGATCCAGGCACGGAGGGTGAGAATTAAAGTTTTTTTTTAATTATCTTGGTATAAGCCACTGAGGTTTTTCAGCATTAGGTTTTGTTGCTGAATAGACTCGGCATTATATCATGATGAATATATACGTTAAAATATTTTCTTGATTCCTGACTCCAAATCTTTGGCGCATCCAAATTCAGGGAATATCAGGGGTCGTTGATCACCAGATCCGTTTAATCAGAAATTTGAAATATATGAGTTTGAGGTTTGTTTTGAAGGATAGTTACGCATAAATCCTAAGCCGACATTTTTAAGGGGGCCAAGGGACACAACATGAAAAGGGCTGGAAACTCTGTCTCATTCATGATTTACTATGGTACTAAGGAAATTCCATTTTCAATTAAATTTTGCATTCAGGGGACAGAGGGACACACAAGGGGGTCAAAAAAGGAGAAACGTGTTGTCTGGGGGCTAGATGTAATGTCATGAATTCTTTATAAGGGCAACCAGTGATTTCCTCTCAATTTTAACTGGAGAGAGGTGTGCTTATAACCCATATTTATTAGCATCCCCAAATTTAACTTGATACAGGTGACGCACACCCCGCTCACAGACAAAAGGGGGGGATCTAGTAGTATTTCAAAAGAGCTACCAGACATAAGCAGGGTCAGTTCAGGAAGGGCAACCCAGCCTCCCGAGATGTCCTAGTTTCATGGTTCTCCTCCTTGGATCTCTTTTGCCAATGATGTTGTAAGATCTGTTTTCTAATTTTATCGTTATTGTTAGCTTTACTGTTTTGGCTTTTATGTGAGGTGGCATTCTGTGACAAACTAAGCTGGGCTAATTTTTGTACTACGTTGCGCCAGTACCAGATCCTATAGTTTGAAAAGCTTAAATAAAATGGTATAAACATGCATACAAAGAGTCTAACTGCAATGTTTACTGTTTCCGTGAAAATTGAATATGACCTTTTCAGAAGTTCATATTACAAGTAACTGTTATTTGTCAGTGACTGTTAACCTATCTGGTTATTTAGCTTCCCTTGTAGTCTGTTTTATTTAGCTCTTTTTGGTGACCTATAAAACACTTGTGCACTTTGGTTATGTTTTCCGAAGGTGAATTAACCGCTAAACCATGTCACGCCATAGGTTCTGTGAATAGCGAGAGTTGTGCTTTTAAGCTAGTGTGTGTCCATGTAAACTCAGATGCAGTACACTATAGGATGGTGTATATGGGTGCAATGTGGTAGCGTCCTGGTTGTTCTTTAGGCCATAATATCGACAGAGGTAGCTGCACAAAGTTATGGAATAAGTGCTTGCTGATCTAAATGGTGACAAAGTGGCTTTTGCAGCCAAAGCCTTAGACATGTAAGCAGTAGCGTAGGTGCAGCATTTAGTATGTTGCCCGGTGTGTGTACGTGGATGTGGCCGTTGTTATTACGAGTATGGTGCCTCCCTGCAATTATGTTTTTTACCTTATTTTACTTTTAGGGAAGGTTGGGTGATTTGAACCTTAGATTTTTATTATATTTTAAATTGTTTTTAGTTTAGAAACAATTTCTTACCATAGGTAGTCAATAGGGCAATCTTTCCTTGTTAGACACTCGAATCCTGTTAGAGACTCGAACTTAAAACAATACTGTACTATGTATTCATAAAGTTGTCATGGAGCAGTTTAAGCAGTGTAATGTTTCTAAGGGCCTCTGTTCAGCATCTTAAGGACACCAATAGTGTCAAAGAAGGAGGGAAATTTTCATCATTCATGGTAGCATTTGACAGGGCTCCCAGGACTGCAGGAGAGAGGGTACCTTGGGGAGATTTATCAGCTGCTCCTACATGAGTTTTTCTGTGTAGAAAATACTCACTTGTGTTTCTTTATTGTTTTGACACGATTGTCAGGAGCGAGCCAACCACGAGCCATAGGAGAGACACCAGCTGTTCGCACAGCTGTAGAAGACCCACACAGGCCTGTTTTGGGATACGACGAACCGATGTCAAACGCGGACACAGCGACGTGGGTGACGCCGAGAGATAGAGTGTTGGAGGGCAACCCCCGCGGCGCAGGGAGACACAAGAACAGTCAGAGACAGGAGACCACAGACGGATCAGAGGATAAAAGACACCCACAGAGGGGAGCAGAGGAGAGACAACACAGAGACAGTCTGGAGAGAGACACACACAGGACATTGAAGAGAGAGACAAGATCAGTAGAGAGATAATCTAAAAATTTTTTGTCAACCCATTCAATTTTGCACCTAGCCCAATCGAATACAGATCTACAGCTAGTATAATAATATTGGAATTATGTGACTTGTAAAACGTATGGGGATACATTTGGTGTTTCTAGGGTGGGATTTAGGGGTTTAATACAACCAGCTAAGATTCAAAACTGCAAACATCACGTGATCAGTAAACTGCATTTCTTGCGCTGACTATGATGTTAGAAAAAATGGGTAAAAAGGTTAGTTCGCCTGTAAAAAAGAGATGGATATCATTTGGTGCCAGTATTGGGTTCTCTATGAAACTAGTCCTGGTATAAATAGAGCATTTGTGTCGGATAATAGTGATACTACAATCTGGGCACAGATCAAATACCAGTTTTTTTCCTTAGTACTGCCTCTAGTCAACCCGCATTCTACGTTCATGCAGTGGAAAGGGGATGGTGTTGGATTGCAGATTATGAATTAGTTCAATCTAATGATAAGCGTATTAAAGTACGTTTGTCTTTGGGTATATATTTTTTGCCGATTGGGCACTGTTTGTACCGAAACAAAACAGAAGTTATTTCCAAAGAAATAACAACCATGTAGTATAGTGCGGCAGTATATGTATATATAAGTTTGTTACTTAAATAATGCTCCATGTTGCTCATTATTATATTAGAATCTTACATATTTCTGATTTCTACTCTTGGACTTGTTCTGTGTGGGCTATGCACCATGGTCCTACTTACTTCTGTCTGATTTCAGAGAGAACTGAATTCCCAAGACGCCCTGCAAATATGGTAGTTTTTCAAGCATTATTTTTGGCGGTTTCAAACGCATTAATTGCTTGTAGAACAAAATAAATACCAATCATGCTCATTGAAAATAGTAGAATATGAAAACTACCAAGTAAAAATGTTTGTTCTTCGTTGTATATTGCTTTACAGTCTATGACAAGCATAAGCATCTATTTTTTTTTGCCCTAGAAAACTGTTCATCAACTTACCAAAGTAAACAGTTTTTGTATAAAAAAAAAAAAAATAAGGCTTCTTTAACACTGTACCTATTTGTGTATTTACTTTAACAAGCTGGCACTACTTAAAGGGTTTTTTATTTCGCGCATTAAAGTCTGTGTCATCTACTGCGATTAAGAATCCTGCCATTTTGATAATCAATGTAACTAAGCTGGATTTCCCCTTAATCCAGCTTACGAATAAATTCTTAGTTGTAATCCCATTGAGTTGAAATTGGTAAAGAATTTTGTTTTGATTTTTCTTCTTATCTAACAAAAAAATGCATGTTAAATCGCTTTGTGTTAACTAGCCTAAAACGAGGTTCTGATGTATCAGTATTTTAGTCTGGACTGGCATATATCACCTTTTTACTGAAAGGAGGTATAGACAAATAAGTTTCATATCTAATATGGTAGCATTTTTGTAGGGTTTCTGGCTATTTCCTTTTTAGAGATCAGGAAAGGTTTCTTTGCTTTTTCACTGGGCATCATATAGTAAAAAAAATGATAGATGGGGCCCATGCGATATTTGTAAGTATCTCAAGAATCTTACTGTCACATATGTAAAAATGGTGTTGTCCATCAACTAAGATTAAAGGGGAAAAATCTGAAAAATAATCCTAGGCTTTAAGATTTGGACATTAAGCTTCTTTGAAAACATGACTATATGTTTCCTGATCTTTTTTAAAAAATTAACTGATTAACTCTTATAAATAACTGTAAAAAAAACTACAAATAGCAATGAGGGGAACATCCAGTTTCCAGATATTACTTTCTTTCTCCATTATAAAATTCAAAAGTAAACAGAATTAATAGAATCTACGCCTGCCTATTCATAATAACTGAAATGAAAACTTCTTACAACCTTAACTTATATATACGGATCATTCTAAGAACAGAGGTCTGTCTCTATAATCCTTTCAGTATATAATGTTTGGTGTATGAAACAGAATAGCAATTAATGGAAAAGTAAAACCTAGAGTCTAGACATCACACGCTGTAGTTGCTAGCACTAGACGTTAGGTTGACTAACTGGTCGACATTCCTCTTCCTGTCCAACGTTTCACCTGATCGAGACAATCGTGACAGATCAGTACAAATAACTACAGGAGAAATGGTCTCGTCAACCTAGATGGACAGTACAGTTTATATCCAAAGATAGAAGCAGATTAATCATAAATCATAACACGTTCAGTAGAAGGCAAATAAATATAAGAGTCCAGAAATCTAGAAAGCTGCAAAAAGACTTTTCGGGCGAGGCCACTGTGAAGTCTACAGACATCCCTTATATTAGAAATCAATGTCACAGTCCAGAAATTGATTGGCCGTTCCCATTGACATGCAGACAAACCTATGCTGCATGGAGATGTAACGTGGGAGCGCGATCTTCTCAGCTAGTCTTAACGCTATCTGGGCATCCTTTCCCAGATCAAAGTTCGCAGGATCAGACTATTCAGGTATGGCTCAAAACGCAAGTTAAAGCAGCTAGGTAGTGAAATAAGGCATTGTTAATGTCATGACCGATAATGCCAATAGGCACAAAAATGCACAGTCCATTAGCATGTCATCTACTGTTCCTGACTCTCTACGGCAGTATTTGTTAGAATCCCACTGAGAGGAGTTACGATAGCGGCTCAGAAGCTTCTACAAGGTTATCTCTACTACTTACTGACATCTGCCTCAGACCTATCTCATGTTACATATATAATCGCTCATCGGGTCCTCTCTAATTATTCACTAACATTCGTATGAAACTAGAACCTCTTACATTTGTCAATCCTGAAATTACATATTTAAAACCAAAACCCCAAAGCATGATTCTGGTCGCATTTGCTATGCTTTTCAATTACGCATCGCCTGACACAAAATTAAATCAGCGACTGTCTCCAGGACATACATATGGTACATATTGTTACAATCATTATTTTTAGGATTACACATGTACTGATTCTCAATTCTATTCAATACTGCCAAACCTTCTATGATATAATATATTTTTCTTCTGAGAGCATATGCACTTTATAACCGAAAATTAAATCAGGTTCGCTGTTCAGCTGTGTGTTCCCATTATTGCTTCATAGAGGGTCGATTTTGTGCTTTTGTGATTCCGTTCTCCTGGGCTCTGCCTTTGCCTGGAATAAAGAGTCTTTTTTCAAGAAGGTGATTGAAATATAATTGTAATGTAAATATTGAATACTCATAATCCTGTAACTGGGGTTCCTCATGCTGGCATGTTTTTGTATTGAAATTGTTTTGTATGTGGCGAATAGAAATATATGTTGGTAATGGGTTGTCTATGTTCAAAGAATTTCAGGACGGGCCATAGTAGGGATACCATATATACTCGAGTAAAGCGCTAGTTTTTCAGCAGCAAAAAAATGTGCTGAAAACCCAAACGTGGCTTATACTCGAGTAAAAAAAAATATCAAAACTCTACACGTTCTGTGGCTTCCCGGCACTGCTGGCTCAATACTAGGGGCAGGGGCTGGCTTATCATACGGGGGATATGGGCTGCAGGTCTCTATAACTGGAGGGGGGCAGGAGCTGTTTACACATACTTACAGGTGGGGTATGGTCCGGGCATGCTATTATAATGTGGAGGCTGTGAGGCTGCATGCATTTCGCGGGTGCACCCTCCGGCCTCAATACTCGAGTCAATATGTTTTCTCAGTTGGTGGTAAAATAGGGGGCCTCGGCTTATACTTGTGTCGGCTTATACTGCGAGTATAGTATACGGGTACTTTTTAAAAAAAAATAAACACATACCTCTTACTTCATCTTCTTTCATTTCCTACGATCTCGCGATCCCTACTTGAATGAAGATCAATTACCATGAGCTTTTTTTCTGGTTCAATCCAGATATCTGAAGCGGAAGTAAGTAATATTATTCCATGTCGAATATCCCGTTGTGGGCTTGTTCTTTTCAGTAATAGGCACTGGACTCTACTAATGGTTGTGCGATTTTGATGTGAAGAGATCATTGATTTCAGAAAGCCTGCCTCAGCGAAGCTTACGATTTTCCTCTTAGCAAGTCCATTGATTTAGGACATCACAGGTGATTTGTTTTCTATCTCATATGTCCTGTGTTTGTTTTTACCCCCGTGTTAATAATTTCCGTGTTATCATCAGAAAGGACGACACCCTTTATCAAAATGCATCACACAGCTAACACCATGTAATCAAAGATTACGACATAAACAGCATGTGTCGTATCGTTCATAAAGTATGTCTTTATTCTTCATATTCGAACACTATTATTTCACTTCGGCTTGAGCTCTATTTGTGGCTTTTGTGAGTTATTTGTGGCAACTACTGATTTGTCTTTTTCACAAATTAAAAGAGCACCATTTTTTTTGTCTCCGAATCATACATTGGCCAATTTCCTAAGCAGGGTCTGGACTGGGCGTGTTATTGGCAGCGAATAATGTTGCAACCGAAGGTCAATCATTAAAATAAGGTGGGGTTGCGAAACATTCTGAAAGCATTGAAAAACAAGACAATGGCAAACCGATACGCAAACTGCTACATGGTAAATTCTGCTTACTGTCTGAAAAAAACTAACTCTGCAAATTGCGTCAATGACCTCCATGCTATGCTTAAATAAAAATCACTGAAATCATCCTAGAAAAAGCGCAGCAGACTAAGTAAATGACCTGTCCAATAATCTATAACGACAATACATGACCAGACAAATGAATCAAAACTAATAAAAAGGGTTGTAAGGTCAATTCTCCCCGCACCTTAATGAACACTCAGGGTACGTTTTGCACCCTGATTAATACTAAACAAAATTCACACTATAAGCGGCTCAGCCGCCATCCCTGTCTAGAAAATGTAGCATGCAATTAGAAGCTATATAGGGCAGAGGTAGCAGAGCCAAGCTAGAATGTCATGACATAGACCACCAATAATCATGTGGCAAGTGCGCTAAGTTACTATGATTGAATTATCTCTCTTTTTATTGATCAATAGCATTTCATCTTAGAGTTTACTTACGCACACTTCAGATATTTGAGTACTGGGAAAAACTCTACTTAGACTGTTCGAGTATAAGCCACGGTTTGAAATGCACTTTAGTTAGCATCCTCCCAGTATGATAGCCAGAGCACGCGCTGTAGTGTATAGCCTGCAGCCCCCTGTGGTATATAGCCAGCTCCTGTAGTAGTAGCCAGCCTGCCCTAAGTAGTATATAAGAGCAGCCAGCCGCATTAGTACATCTAGTTCAGACCAGCCAGCATGTAGTATAGTGAGCCACTCCAGCCCCTGTGTATAAAAAAAAGAACTATTGTCTTTCATCGCTCTCAAGCATCCCCTCGTATCCTCTTAGCTGCTTCGATATTTCATCTTGGAGTTTACTCCCTCACTTCAGATATTTTAGTACTAGTAGTATTTTAGTTTGATTTTTGCTTTCCCTAGTATATGCAAATCTTCATCAATATCATAGTTAATAAGAGGAATCTTATCTAGACGTCTTATTACCGGCCACATACCCCCAAAAATTCTTTAGTCCCTGTTTGGGGAAGAACGAGACTAAACTGCTGTGTATTGAACTAGATAAACATTTCTGATAGCACTAGTACTGCACAAAAAAATTACATAATCACCAACTACCCTTCCACTATCAAATCCTTTTTCCTTTAAATATACATTTCTAATTACAGACGGATGCCTAAGAAGTGGTTTTCAGTGTGTTTGTATAGCATTTTGTTTTTTTTCAATTGACTGTTCTATAAGACAATAGATGCATTTGCAACATAATTTCATATGGGTTCAAACTATTGTTGGCAAACAAAATAACACGCACTTAGCGCTAGTATAAATCTTGGTAGGTGCAGGCATGACATAATCTAAATTGTACGCAAGGTCTTCGGCAAAGTTTTAGAAGCATAATATCCTATTGTATTTTCCAAAAAGACATATGTCATTTTTCTAGAAGTTTCGTCATTCCTACAATCACATGATTGCTCTTATGAAGTCTTCCTCCTATTTGCCATACAATGACATGTTCATGAGCTGTGGAGGTCTTTCAAAAGTGCTTTTGGACGACGAACAAAGATTACGAAATAGGTTTGATGTTAAAGTTATATATATACTAATAATGAGGAATGTAATGCAAAAATACAATAGTTAACTGCTGTCTATCAGTGGAGTGAAAGGTGGCCATACACAGTAGATTAATGTCGGTTTGTAATCTACAGATCCACGTGTCATAGACTGTGTCTAGTCTGTCCACGGGTTCGATGTCATTGAGAAAAATAGTGGACGTGTTGGATTAGCAGTTTGCCTGATATTCTAAAGAGAGTTACTGTTATACTCGGAGTAATAATCTTGACCCGAGTATAAGCTGAGTAACAATTTGACATAAAATGGGAAATACCTATGACTCGAGTATAAGCAGGTAGGGTGTAAAATGGGGCATTAGTTACAGCCTCCATTATATAGGTCAGCCGCCCCTTACTGTATAGCCTGGCAGAAGCCCTGTGGTATAATAGGCCAGCTCCTCCGTATTAGGTAGCGCCAGCCGCCATGTAGTATGATAGCTCCAGGCAGCCCTCATGTAGTATTATTAGCCAGTGCCATCCCCTGTTAGTATATAGCTGCAGCCCTGTATCTAAAAAAAAAAGGAAATTGTACTCACCTCTTCGCTGACATATCCGCGCGTAGGTCCTCATTCGTCTTCGAATGCTCCTCAGGTCTCTTCGGCCTCCTCGTGTTCTTCGGCGGTCTCCTCGGCGCAGCACACAAGAGATGAAAACGTCAGACCGCTTGCGACGTCATCTGTTTGTGAGCGCTGGCCAGTAATCAAAAAGGAAAAAAAAGAAAATAGGGGACCCTAAAGAGTGGCGGAACAGGAGCGGAGAACCCGAATAGAAATCGCGAGAGAACTCCAAAGCGGGCACTCGAGCATCGTACTCATGAAGAGGAGCGTTCTACGGACGTCGAGGTGAGTTCATGTTTTGATTTTTTTATAGACTCGATGTATAGCCGATTCTAAGTATAAAGTATAGCTCGGCTATACTTGAGTATATTACGTTTAAACTTTTATGTGCATAAGTGTGGATGGAAAGAGATTTATTCAAGGGAAAGGTTGATCTAGAAAGGGTTTTCTGAGGAATAGCCGTCAATCTTAAGCTTCTTACTGATATAAGAATGAACTTTGCTGAAATGCTAATGGTTGACAGACTCATTTGATGTTTAATGTTTACTATTATTGATAGATTATGATCAGAATGGTTGTGTTGTACTGGATATATCATGAAGCTATGACCTCTTATAGATCCTTTAGAGTGCGCTCTATTAACTCTTAGTATATCCATTTTGTCCTGGACTTTATTAAAATATTAACTTGGACATGTTACCATGCTTAAACCTGATAAAGTTATCATGAAGGTCGAATCAGTTTCCTTATCATGCAAAAATGGCTATCGGCACAAAGAAACAATCCCACTCCGCCAAATTGTAGGGTTATGTAGATATACATGATAGGAGCATCTATTTGGCAGAAACTCTGACAATTCATTTTTATGCTGTAGCTAACTGTGCTAAATGTTTCACTTAGTAGTAAGATTAGGCAGACATCGGGGTATAGTTAGTAAGGGCCGGGCGTCGAACGCTCTTATGTCTGGTTTCACCGGATATTACATATTTTTTTGGTTCCCGGTCTTTCTGCCCCGTGATTGCCCTGGGTTTTTGGCGGTCACCCGCTGATCAGATGGTGGCGGCATTGGTGCTCAGCATGCTCGTATTGAATCGGTGGTGCGGCGGAAAACCCACGATTCAGAAAAACGCTCATGAATTTTTTAAAAAAAAGTGTCGCTTGACTCGCTCTTCACTGCAACGCATGGATAGATAGGTGAACTCTTTCAAGCGGACTTCAGCGCAGCACAACAACCTGTTGTTAACTGATCGGCGCACCACCCTAGTAAATCGTCTCGAAAGACTCGCGCGAATCAGCCGACTGAATAACGCGCCGGCTAGATCTGCAAGCAAGTACAGGACCGGGTAAGTAGAATCTCTGCCCGCCAGTCTTTATTAGCTATACTGAAACAAAAGCAGCTAAATAGTCAGAATCGAGAAATTCGTGTATGGCTGCTATACAAAATTTCAATACGCCAAGTAGATCTGATTTAGTACTTTAAAATTATATTATCTATTTCATTTCAGTCTGAATGAATGTTTATTGTAAGTTGGGGCTATTTCACACTGTTACTGTAATAGAACTAGAATTGTCTTCCTTATATTAACAGCATATTTAAGTCCTTAATTACTGAATGACAAGTTTATACGAACTGCATGGGTTCGTAAAAGCTTATTATCTTGTTTCGACATATTTCAAACGCATGCAGTCTCATGACGTGATTATTTAGAACGCTCAGGAGTATAGCAAAAATATTTCAAACACTTCTTCATAAAAAAATCTCATTAGGTATACTAAGTATAAGTAGAAATAATAAGTGATCCCTTTATCTCTCTAACCCCAATGTACTTGTTTTGTTGTTATTTTCATTTGTGTTGCATATTGTGTGGTCCTCCTCTTACTATTTATAGTTGCATTTGTTTCTCTGTAATCTGCCATTATAATAAAATTCTACTGATAAGGAGGCAGGCTTAGAGTACAACACTCCAGGGTGTTATTCCTAGCGGAACTGACTGTCTCAATTTGTAATAAGATGTGTTGTTCCTTCAACTTCTATATCCTTGTTGCTGCATCGGGCAGTATAAAGCGGCACATCAGTGGTTTCTATACGAAACTGTCCCTGGCCTACCATACAGCTGAGCGAAGTGTGCATCTATTTTCTAGAAATTTCCTACTATGTAAGATCAAATTTGGTCGCGCATTCATGTCTAAAGTTTATTAGCTGGGGCAACGCAAAATTGATACACATTCACCTCTACTCGTTAGGGGGGCCAAGAAATGGCGGAGGGGGTTGGGGGGAACGACAGGACGTGATTCCAGTGAATAGCTAGATCCTCAAAGGGGTACACTAAGATGCTATAACTCAAAGAATAATTAGCACTACAGTGGGCAAAAATGAGCCTTGGGAATCAAACTGTTCCAGAGAGTCGGTCCGTGCACGCGTGGCGGTCTGTGGGACTGTGAGTAAAGATGATTACGCGATACCTGTTAACTTGTTTTGAAACTGGGGCAGACTACACCTAAGCAACAATATTTCTATGTGTCTAGGAAACTGACGGGTATCGTAGGGCGCAGGCACATGAGTTGCGTATGAGCGCAACACGCACGTGGTCAGTCCAGCGACTATGCCCCGTGCCGTCCAACGACAAAGTGCAGAAGTCTCGCACCGTGGGTAGATTATGAATGGAGGGTGATGAAGCACTCATATCTGGGTAGGTACTTGTGCTGCATGTTCCTTTGTCATGAGGTCTCTAGGTAGTGATTGAATATTGAGGAAGTGCTTAGGATCTGATCTCGTCTGCCTTGTATATGCTAGAGAAATCGGGCAAGAGTAATATAATAGAAAAGATGGTAGAACTAATATGGGGGAAGTAGTTGGGTGTCCCTCTCCCTTCTCCTGCAGCGTCGTCACGGGAAACTCGCGAGATGAAGGAGAGATGGAGTCGGGGGGAGTCGTCTACTGTACACATAATTGGAATAGAAATGGGTTATTTATACCAAAAGTATATAATTATTATAAATTTCTAGCTCTCTACCTCATACATCTATTTATCTATCTAAGTCCTCTATCGTTAGCTGTTATAGGCGCATTTATCTGTCGGTATTTTTCATTCTCCTTCACTTTTCACTTCTATCAAACCCTCTCTGGGAGCTGTAATCTGCCACTTTTTACGTTGCATTGGTAACGCTCAGCTTTGCCATCACATTTCAAATGGGGATGATTCATGACTGGCTCATTGTGCATCGAGTTGTATATTCCCTGCTCGATGAGCTATGCACCTCAAGTCTAAAGGTGAGCTTGCATCTATTATAATTCTCCATTGTGTGTGGTCATAAGGAACTTCTTAAGTTGCTAAATTTTGTGTAAATAAACTCCAAAAAGTTTGAGACTTTTTGTGCTATAGTTGTGAGTAGTGTAGATAATGTCTGTAACGTCTCCTACCCTATCTAAACCTGTGTCTATTTATTGTTGTCTAGAGGGAAGAACGTACGTTGCGCTTGGTGTGCTGGCGTATGATAGCATCCAGGTTTCTCTATCCCACCAGGTACATCAGAGGCTTAGGCTCCTGATTTATCCTTATGGGGGCCGGGTTTTGTGTGAAACCTGCGAACGGGCCTCGCCTGTGGGCCTATGCCTCGCTAGATGACCCTCTACGCCCACAGGACGGGGAGGTTCTTATTCGCTATATAATTCAAATGTTTGCAGTTACACAAATTGCTATCAGCACTTCTATGCCTAATCATTATGTAGAAAATATAACTTATCCCCTAGTATGTATCTTCTTTCTAGCCTGTGGGTCTATCTATCTATCTACTATCTATCTATCTTCTATCTATCTATCTGCTGTCTGTCTGTCTGTCTGTCCTGGCCTGTCTTCTGTCTGTCTGTTGTCTGTATGTCCTCTGTCGTCGTTTGTCTGTGCTGTCTAGCTAGCTATTAACAAGCTGTAGGTGTAAGATAATTTATTTACTAAATCACATACGTTCACTAAAATGATGCACACAGGAAAACATGCAATGATTGCTTCTGTAATGCGAATGACTAGGACTCTTTGAAAGGGTACTTGTCTTTCTCTTTCATTATTTGGTGATCCATGTCTTCTTAGCAAATAATTCTTGCACGCTCCCTTTTCAATTTCACACGTCACCATGTATCCTCTCACATTGTCACTGACATTTTTGCTTTGAATTAATTTAAAGGTCATCATTAAATTTATAGTCTGTCATATCATGCTGTTCTTATACTGATGCTAGTAAATAAAAAAATCATGACATAACAATCACACACCACCACATATCGTATAAGGTTTATTAATTATTTGCTCAAAGAATAAATTGAACAAAGCCTGCAAATATAAAAATTCTTATAAGTAGAATATACTGCAAAATATGTTATAAATATTTATATAAAACCTAAATTGGTGATTCCATCATAGCACTCTACAATGTAGCACAGGGTATCTGCGAGGCTCTTTTGCTTCTGTGCTACATCTTACACACGAAAAGATCTGCAACTGGCTCTGAGTGCACATTTCTAGTGACATCATTGTCGACTTTTCTAAGTATTCTTTTCAAATGCTGGAAATCTAATTGAATAGATTTCTTATACCAGGCATACTCAACTCTACAAGGAGGATTTCTGTTGCCCCTTTTTAGGCAAGTGACATAAGGGTTTTTTGCTTTGGAACTCTGTAATACTAGTAGCATGAGAAATGTCTTTTCTGGTGTCGCTCAGTTTACCATTTAGTGCAAAAGATGATCACTTTAAACGAGCTCTGTGATCCCAATCTTAAAGGGTAGTCTCCAAGGACATGTTTGTAGGCCATTGTGCTGATTAAGACAACTTTAGTCCCGCTCTATATTGGGGAGCTTATCACCACGTTAAATTTGATTGTTAATCTGCAGGTTCGCCAGATATGCCTAAGAGCTTTGGATTCTCGAAGTTTATCAACCTTTAGACTCAAAACTGGATGAACTCTGATGTCCATTCTGCGTATAACCTGTATCTGGGAACTCACACAAATATAAGCAATGTGTCGAACACTGAGCATCTCACACTACAAACACCCCTCCATGCCCTCTTGCATGGAGGTGCATAGGGGTGGGGGAAAGTCTCATTCTGCATAAGGAGTTACAGTATGAGCGAAGATAAAGAATGTGTATTAATAACAATAAGGATAGTAGAGGATTTCATGACCAATATCTGTGTTTTGGATACAGGGGGTGATAATCAATATTGCATTTCGACTTGGAGCCACATCATTTTGTCCGAGATAGATTGGGATCCAAACTTAATATTTTAAAAAATTAAGACTAATCTTCTTTAAATCAAACTGTATGATCGCTAAGTCACGCCAAGTAGCTGGTAGCAACAAACACCTCAGGATTAGTGGGGCATTGAACTGGTTTTTGAGATCATTGATGTCGCTTAAGCTAAAAGTAGATACTTCTGTATTCTGTATTGGCACAGCAACATTTATGTGTATAACCTCTATCATTATGCCGATCAGCTGCAGTATATGACCACAAGTGATTAACATTCCATTAGATACTCTGTTAAAATGACATAGGCTTATAAAAAAAAAAATAAATATACGTTTTATTAGTTCTCTGGCCGTGTCATACAAGTATTTGTTTACTGGTTCCATAATATTTATCAGGTGGTTTAATGAGGATTTGATTGCCTTAAATAACACTGTAAAGTATAAAAGTACACGGTTTGCCTAACTCTTCTGCACTAAAATCAAAAATAAGTCAGACCTAAACAAAATAAGCAACTCTCTAATTTATCCTCAGTTAGCTAATCATTTTGTCTGGCTAGTCAGGGGATTTTAATCCTTATCCTCCTGCTTGCTTTCCCTGCCTTTTCTTGTATTGGATCACAATGTTGAGTATTGATGGAGGGTGGGTGATGCCTGTGGCTTAGGGTCTTACTATGATGGTACGGCGCTCCAAACTGTAGCTGGCTGGTGTTGTATACAAATGTCTAAAAGAGGAAAAAGAAGAACATATTTGGCAATGTCATGTGTGATGCTCCTGCAAACCTTTCGTCGTTAGTGCAAATGAGGTAAGTTCTTGCATACCATTTTTGGGATATATGGCCTACCCCAGTATGGTCACTAATTATTCTATGATTTGCTACAAAGTTTTCATATTTTTTCTATTGTCAGTTATGTTAGGACTTCCCACAATTCTCATCATCACAATATTAGAGTTACTTCACAGATTATCACTACACCGTCTGGTATTAAATTCCTTCATAGATGCAATTTCTCTTTGAAGCTTTGTGAAGTTATAAACATTAAATAGGTGCTTTAATTTAAAAAAAGATGTGCTTTTAACTCTTGAGTTTTTGTCACAGAACCGTTTTTATTGAATAATGATTTCAGGCACGGCAGGCATAAATGTGCTGATTTAATGAGAACTGATTTGAGAGCCGAAATAATGGCTACTAGAGGCGGGGATGATGTATTTGTTCTTCTGATTATTACCTTCATCATCAATAAGACTCTGGTAGCCGCAATGTTTAGACCTTTTAATAACCGTTTCGACACTTCATTATAAATTTCTATATTTTAATTAAAAAAAAAAGGCCATATTAAACATTTATCAAATAAATTATTGAAACATTAGATATTTTATAAATTAAAGATTTAAGAGATACGTACTTAAAGAAGGTCTACAATATGGAAAAAATATGTAGGGTAAAAGAACACAAAGAAAAACTGAAATAGAAAACTTAATATTTGTGTCTTGTGGCATTCTTGTTAGTAAGGTGTTGCTCTCCAATCACCTCTGATCGTCGGGACTAATGATTCTTATATAAGCTCTTAGCTTCTTCTGATCCCACCCTTTACGCCCTCCCTATAGATAATACTTAGCTAGCTCGCTGCTACATTTCTGACTGTTGTATTCTGATATAATGCTGCTTACCTGCTTGTCCCTTTTATTGACTTTTCCATTATGCCTTGGTGATTTTGTACTAGCAATTAAGCCTGTTGTGGCTTTGACTCATATACCTTCTTCTGTTTGTTTTGTCCTACTATTGTCTCTGTGTCGCACTTTGGTACAGGACAGGAAATGGTGTATCTTGTTGTCTACCACACACTCCTTAGGGTAGGCCGGGTAAAAGTGCATGGATAGTGCTGAAAATGGGGTCTTAGTCTATGGTTCCACTCTCTTCTGTCTGTGTCTGCCATTTTGTTCTGACCCTCGCATAACATGGAGGGTCATGAATGCTGATTCTTTAGTATTGATGATATTACCAACGGCATTCCCCGGGGTAGTGTATTAGATAGGTTCTGAAGTTGAATTTTGTATGTAGTCGGAACATGTGGGACAAGGTTTAAGAGATAAAGCTTTTGGGCTAAAATTACGTAAGTGATCGCAGAGCGCTATCACCAGAAGTATAGCAGTGTGCAGATGATTCGGTCTGTAGTAAGGTATTCTTGAGTTGGCTGTATTTTCAAGTTTCCCTAATACAACAACAAAAAACGGGTGTCCATGGTACCCTCAGACCCAGGGTCCGCTTTGCAAAATTTCACCCATGAGAAAACAAGTATAAACACTGTTTAAAACAAATGGTTATTAGTGTTATTTCATTGGATCCAGTGCAATTACATTGATCGCTCCGAGTCCAGAGCGCTGAACTAATATTGAGAATATTGGGGCTGGGCATAGATTTACCTCCCAATCTGTTGTCGCGACCCCAAGGTGCGTTCTCAGATGATGATGAAAGTCCGCGCGATTTTCTTCACAGATCGTGCTGTCATTTCCTCTGCATGTGTCCGCTTCCCCGTCCCTCCGCTGAAGGTCCGGCCGGAATTCACCTTCTTCATGCCCGTGTCTATGAAGTGCATTGGTCTTTAGCGACACAATTTGGAGTTTGTAGAATCCCTGCTTAGCCGACTCATCTGTTGTCTGTTGTGCGCCACACCCGCCAAAGCCATTTGTGTCGCAGATGCAAGTTGGTGGCGATTTGCGCCAAAAACAGTGCGTGTGCACCAAAACCCCCCACTTAATTCCGGCGCAATCGGATATTGGCCGCCATGGCGCACGGTCCTTAGTAATTGCCTCCCATTGTATTAAAAATATTTTCACTTCTTATTTCATTTCTTTCTTTCTTATCGCTTTCGCCTATAAAATGTAATTTCCTGAAATTTAAACTTCAAAAAATCATAACTCCTTAGCGCATTTTTACACTCTGCACGAGGCGGAAGAACAATTTTGCTAAGGTCAAATGTTGCTTTGCTGCATGTACATCAGCTCTATATATCTATAATCAGAAAGTCTGTCCCTCCCGCATTTTTCTGTATCGGTTAGTAATAGATCTATTAGTGAACAAACCCACAGAGATACCTAGACAATCTGCGTCATCAGAACCTGCATTTCATGATGGAGTTAATGGAGTTTTGTTCTGCAGACAACTGGATGATTTATTATTAGCATTTTCTTTCTGCGCTAACGTGAAACCTTTTTTGTGCCATTTTTATTTTTCCTCTCTACTCTACCTCAACACTCGCCTTAACATGGACCAGTGTCACTAATAAGGCTAAACATGGTCGGTAACATAGATGCGGTATAGTTACTTTACAAATGACATCGGCGAAAAGCACTTTATTCAACTAACTTCTCTTGCCTCACCATAACGACCGTATTGCTGGGTCTGCTGGCCGGAATTACCACCCCCCGAGTAGTCTGTCCAGCTCTATTCAGCACAGCGACTCTCAGAAACTTGACCACGCCCTCGCCACTCCAAATACCAACATCACTGTAGGTCAATACAAGCTCCACGCTATAGATAGCACACCATGTACATCTAACTTTGAATCCATCATAGACTATTCCACCACACAACACTAACCAGACCCACACTGTCCCAACATATCTGAAAATAACTAATGGAATTTATGGTGCTTATAAATGCAGATTATTGTATTTTACCATTAACCCACATTAACGACTGGCCCTTTTTTTTGTTGTTTTTTTCACTCATTTCACTGCTTTTCATCAACCCCCTACCTTCAAAAGATGTCACAGGAGCTATATCTGCAAGCAAATATTCCCTGCGGCCAACACAATCATAACCTCTTTGAAGCTGTGCCTCCGCAGCTTTGACGGCGGGCTGCGTAGGTGGTACAAAACACCGCATCGGATTGCCGTTGCACACTGATCGCTGGTGTTAACCGGGTAGAGCCTTTTGCTGCAACTGCAGCAAAGGACTTACTGGTATTTGGAGAGGGCTCAGTCCTGCATTTGTACAGGCGCAAGTCGGGAACTCTTTCATACATGTGATGGTGTTGGGTTCCATATCACACGCACGCAATCAGCGGTTTTAACCATCCCTTCTAACCGGCAGTTAAAATTGTACATGTACTTACAGCTGTACACACGCTCGCTTATATATGAAAAGTTAATGCGTTAGTATAATGCCAAAATGAGTACATGTTTTGGGCCCGATACCAGCAGTTTTCTTTGTTTAAAATCTATTACAAGCATAATAAAACAGCCTATATAATTTGGGTTCCTGGTGATAATATCATCCAACCATATGGATAAGAGTACACAATTTCATTTGGAGCATCACTCAACTGTGAAACAGCCGTAAAAAAACTTGCGCAAATGCGTTTTTTCAATTGCATTTGGAATTTTTTTTCCGAGGCTCCGCGTAAGACGGCATGAAATATGAATTATATGATGTCATTACTTACTGAAATACATTTGTTAGCGAGGCATAAAAGCCTTTCAGCTCTTAAAAACAGGAATACAGTTTAAGTATTTTTTTTAAGACAGGGAGTGAAAAGCACAAGAGGTAAAATAGGCTGGTAAAGTTGAAAGAAGAGTTTTCATAGTCTGCATCCTTTATGAAATATATTTATTTATTTGTGTTTTTAATAATTATTTTATTTATATTTCAGTAGCAATGGGCATTTCTCTCGTATATCTCTATTATCTGAAAATACCATATATACTCAAGAATAAGCCGCGTTTTACAGCACAATTTTTGTTCTGAAAAAGGGCCATTAGGCTTATACTCGGGTATTCCTCTTCTCCACGACTCATCTTCTTCCCGTATCTTCCGCATTTGCAGTGTGGGCAGACACACCTCCATGCTCTCTGCACCACTGCATCACAACGGCATACGAACACAGTGTGTGCATGTGGGCAGAGCAGACCACGTTGTGACTGGGTTCAGTTTATACAGAATTATGTGAGCAAAAGAATAACTTCAATACTGGGCACACACAGTGGTCACTTAAAATTACTTTTTATTTGTGCTATTTTTAAACAGTATGCATATTTCCCTTCGATCCACTATTATGTTTTTAAAAATAACAGACAAGAAAAGATTGACAAATACAAATTTTCCATCAGTTTAGCGGTGGTAGGGAATATAGGCTTTTATTTCATTTTTTTTTTTTTAGTGTTTTTTTTTTTTTTGTTTTTTCTCTTTCATCCACCTCCATATCTTTTCAGTCTACTCGGTATTGGACCTTACACTCGTTATTAAGTGAAGGGATTATGTTGTCTTTATTAAACAGTTAGTTTATTTAAACAGTGTAGTGTGGTCAGGCCTAGCGGATGTTTAGTATTCTACTCTGTTGTCATTCATCCAACGGTTCAATGATGTGCGATGAGTAAATGGCTGACTATTAATTGGCAGTATAGTATAATGTCATTAGACATTATTTCTCTCATGTCAATGGTCCACAGCATATTGAGGGGTAAGGTGAAGCGCTCCCTCAACCGTCTCGCTCCTGCACCTGGGGGTCGCTCAAAGCTGTGTGTGGTCTTCCTATGCAAGCCTTATAAGATTAGCTGACTGCATATATCCTTCCTAGTTCAATTTGTCACTTGCCCGTTGTGCCAATATCTCCAGGCCATGAGAACGTGGTCAACGTGAAGCCGTATTTTTGAAAAGAATGCAGCAATCTCTATTTATCCTTTCTAAATAGAGGGTACCCTAAGAAATATACCAAAGGGCTTCCATATAGGAAGTCAATTTTAGAGTCGTGATGTCGCCTCCTGAGGAATTAGGGTGGTCTTGCACATTTTGATGGCTATATCTAAGCGCAGTTTATGGATATTCCCAAAAATTAGCTCCCTCTTACCATGCCCGAAAGACATCCGTGTGACTAACTACATACCCCTAGATAACTTATCGTAGGGGCAAGAATTGGAAAGATCTATCGGTCCATAGCCATTATTCAGAGCAATGAACCCCCAAATCAACTTTGCTACCCCCCCCATCACAGGATCCTAGCCTTGCAGTGATTGTTTGTATTTACTGATTCAAACAACCAAAGAACATATGAAATTAGACATTACACTAACTGCAAAAGACAGGGGCAATCTACATAGCACAATGTAGATGTCCGAAAATGTATGTCGGGAAAACGATGCAGCAACTGAAGAGATGATGATCTCACACCTAGCTACCATAAGGACCACAAAGACTATGATACGTTATCAATACATGTAAATCTGAACTGACATCATTTATTTTCAAAGGTTTCTCACTGGACGTTTATTTTCATACAACGCCGAGGAATCTCTCTGCTGATTGATTCTTTATTTTAAAGGGGGGCTTTACCGGACATTTTACTTTAAAGGGGGGCTCTGTTGGACATTGATATATTGATGAACAGAGAGGCCTCACTGGAATTTGGTCAAAGAAGTCGTTGCTATGCATTTTCACCATGACTATACACTGAGTCCAATAGTACTTTTTCCCATTTTTTTGTTGTGGCAAAAATAGGTTACCACGTGACTTTGAACTTGGCGTCCGCTTATAACTCAATGTATACTTGATCAAGCTTTATACCTCAAGTCTATATGGGTACTTATAAACCTAGAAAGATTTCTCAAAAAGAGTGTATATATAGCTTTTCTCAACATGATCCACTGCATCTACCATTGTGTTTTTTATATCATCTGTCCCTCTTTAATCTTATAAGCCTTTCTATATTTCACATAATGGTCTCTTTTTTTGCTAACCATGTAAGTTTTAGTATTTATCAGCAGTTTTCTGCTTGATTTGCTTGTACTTTGCCCCGCATTTTTCTTACTAGTGTCTTTTAGTCTAACTCACCCCGATGCCCCAGGACACCATGCCAGTTCTAGTAGTCCAGAAGAGGGATGCATATCCTATCATTTCTTAACAAATGAACAATGGATAAGCTGACAGGAAAGTATATTGTCACAACGTATTGAGATGAGGCATTGAATTTTTTCAGAAGCTAAATGTTCCTTTTTAAATAATGAACAATACTGTACACTTGAAGCAGAGATTTCATCAGAGGGCGCAGCTGCTTCAGTACTATGGGGTCCCACGCGCACTGTACCAGTTTGCCGTAGGATGTTTCTTCCCATATGTTTGTCTGCATGAGGGCCCTTCAGTAAATTAGCTTCTTTGTGGCCTTTTTTCGTCTCTATTTATTTCTCCTCCTGTGTGTGATGCAGTGTAGTCTTATGCTCTCGCGGGGCGAGTACACTGTGGCTGTGGGCTTTACATTATTAATCTGTTATTTCTTCTCCCCACTCTTAGCGTATCACATCTGAACCATTGCTATAGCTTTGTGTGCCGCTCTATTTTATTTTGATAGCTTAATGCGTCACGCGTTGCATTAATCCTCAGCTTACCTCTATAACACCTCGCCATATTTGGCACCGTGCAGCTAGATACGATCCCTCACTCGGAACACTGTGTTTGACCTGGCTTGTCGGATCAACTAAGTCTTTTGGAATGTACCATAGAACCAATTGTGATCTGACCTTTTGATATTTGTCACTCCCTATCCCCTATTGGAGGATTTCTGTTCAGCCACCAAGGGTGAACTATGCAGTGGTCCTTTACTGTGTAGACCTGACTGTGTCGCCATTTGATATATATTTTTTTACATTTATTTAGATTTGTGGTGTCATAATGGTTACCGTTTGGGCATTGATAAAGTTATAGTGATTTTTCGCATACTGTTTGACTAGACTTTCTCTCCTTGGTGGCCATACTTTTTTCTTTCTGTTTTGTTGTCAGTTGATTTTTTTGTACCAGATCTCATTTATATACTCCTTTAGGCTGTGCTATCCCTTGTCATATTGAAATGCTAGTACATACATATTTAATACCAATATGGGTTCAAAGACTACTCATTACATACCTAAAAACTTTCACTGTGGATTGCAGCTCCCAATGTCTTAAAGATATTTTTTTTAAAAACTTATTAGGTTCCTTTTATCTTGTTAGCTTTCAGTGATATAAAACAGAAAACTGATTTACACAACTTCATTGACATGTCATATTCAGAGTTACCATGTCTTGGAGAGGGGGGGGGGAGGCTTCTACTCTAACTAAAGTAACGGATCCCACCACAAACATTAAGGTTCCACTTCACACTTAGTTATAAGGCTTCCTTGGAGCGTTTTATTTTTTCTGGACGTCCGTATTTGGGATCATTTGACGCCTTTGCCTGCCTCGCAAACCATCCATTTGTCTTGTGATTCTACTGTATGTGAATTGGAATACGCATAGACAGACTAGCTAAAGAGTTGATGGACAGGGTTCATGACATGTCAAAATCTTATAAAGATGATTTGCTATGTATGAAAAAAAACCTGTAAAATTTGTATGTAGATGTAATGGACTGAAGACACAGTAAAGTTTATTGTGGATTTAATTTCTTCCAAATGGGCATTATAATTATTTATATTTTGTATTTTATTGTTGCAAAATATTTTTTTTTCCATTTTGTTTTTACCTTTGTATGTTTATTGATATGAGCAGTATTAATAATGATGTGAGAATGTTATTTGCCACAATCTAGAAAGCTGCTATATTGGTAATAATGGGCACTCTTTACTTGAATTATAATTATAAATTATATAGTACTTGAATTAATACTTGATTTATAATATACAAAATCAGTAGATAATAGATGGTGGCGATTATTGTTGACAGAAAATCTTTGCTCTTGCCCCAGTCCCTGTGTTTTGCTTTTAATAATTAGTGCGCAGCCGTTACTACTTTTAATGGCTAAATTGACTCTATCATTCGAGTCAATCTCAGCTGCTTCACTCATACATTTAGTAACTTCAGCAATAACCAGAACATTTGGCAGTATACAACAGGTGGTGAGGGGATGTAAATCTGCTGACTTGTGTCAGCTTAATGTTCCTGAACAGAAAAATGCCAGAAGGCGATGAACTACTACAGAACATATTCCTGGGAAACTGGAAAGAGAAAATGCTACATTAAACAGCTGCAGTTATTTTTCCCGTTTCTCTGCGCTGCTGGAAAAGCTGGATATTTGTATTCACAAGGAATCTAGTTTATGGTTGATTTTGGAGATTAAAAATAAACAAAATTTGTCCATTTTTAAAAATTATTTGCAGCAAGTCAGAATATTCTCTCCCCTCCCATAACACATGCATTTCCCTACTGAGACCTTGAGGAGGGAGTTTAGCTACATCCATTATGTACATCCATGAAAACACGCACTTACTGGAATTACTGGAACAATTTTGTTTTTCAGTTCACTGCTATTTTTGACAATCGACTGATCTTAAACTGACAGGTTTTGACACTTTTCACGATTTGATAAATTGTACAGGGAAATAGGAAGATGTACTGCTAAACTTAAATATACAAACTATGTGATTCCCAAAACGCAGACGCTGTGATTCCATTCTTCTACCAGCAGTATCAGTTGTTGATAGTTTCTGCAGACTCAGGTGACCTTGAAGGCGATAAATAATGATTGACATAATATATATTTATCTACATCAAAATGGAGCAGCAAGCAGCCCTCCAAATTCAGTCAAACAGGTGAAAGTTTATTAAAAATTGTGACATTTTGTGACTTCATTTTCCAAACCTTTAACTCTTTAGGGTATTGTAGGGATTGCATCCCCATACCTCCCACACAATTTCTTCTCTCTCCCCTCCTAAATTTTGAAGCCTTTAGTAAATACTATGCTAAAACCTAAGAACTTCCTCAAACTTCGTGGATGAGTTTCCCCTCTTGTTGACATGATTGACAGCTTCCGGTCCGGCCTTCCTCTACCTTTCTGAGTCTGCATTCTAGAACTTGAGGGACTTCTATGCAACAAAGATTTCTTACAGGGTTTGGGGTTACCTGGCAGGCAAGTGCCCAATCCATTTGGTTTCTCATGTTTATAATTTCAAACTTTATCTTTCATCTAATGGACATTTTTGATTTTATATTCTGTTCATCCCCCAGACTCTTTTGAGAATAATGTAACCTATAAAGTGAAGTATATGTTGCTATACAATAGTAATAGGCCTACCCATCTTCAATGGGTCATTAGTCCAATTGCTAATCCTTTTATCACTCCATTTCTGCAGTAAATTTATATAGAAGTAATTGTTGATACCTACTAGGTCAATGGCTATTATATTGATGCACTATATAGTGTGAAGCTATAGCTTCTTATATATTCCTACAGATGCTGAAAAGGCATTTGGCAAAGGATGCAATGGGGTTTTATCCGGCATACCTAGTAACCAGTGATGGCGACTCTTAGTGCCGAAACTACAGCAAAGCCACATATTTTTCACAAAGGGCCAATGCCAATTTAAAGTACAGTTTCCAACTATTGGCACCTCTGAGGACACCAATAAGGTGAAAGAAGCAGAAATTTGGATTATTATTGAAGTTTCCCTCTAAGTCATCTCTAACGGATGAATCACAGCAGATCCGGAAAAGGTTCTACAATGATAATCAAGCTCTGTCCACACCTCCTTGATTCAGGACTTGAGTTCTATGTGTACCTTTGGTGCTGGTGATGGCCTTGGTGTGCCCAAAGAGAGGGGCTCTGAGTGCCACCTCTGGCACCCGTGCCATAGGTTCGCCACCACTGCCCTAGACCAGTTTGGTCTTGGTTCCCATTTCCTTAATGAATCTCTATACATGAAATCCCTGCATCTTGTTTCTGTTAATTGCCCTATTCTAGTTATTTCTGTATACCAATGAATCTGTCAGGGTTGTCTTTTTCCCCCATCACTTTCATTCCAACTTTCCAAAGACTTCCTGAGCACAATATGGTCGACACATTTATATAAGAGATTTTTTTTTTAGGGGAAATGTAATCCTGGCCTGCATTTGCAATCAAACTTTGTTGTTCGTAACAGCAGCACCCTCCGAATTCTCCAAAAATTTGCCTTCTAAGTTTGCCTCATGTTTTCTGTCTTGTTGGTCTTCTCCTTCTATTATATGCGGGGACATCACATCTCTCCCTTTACGCTTTGTTGCTAATTATCATAATTATTTACAATGTATCCATGTAATTTTCTTTTTCTGTTCAGCTTATCTTCATATGCAACAAAAAAAGAACCTCTGTAGGACCTAAAAGTAGGTTAGTGGGCATTGGCAGCTCATTTTCACAGATCATTACATACTAAATTATGGATCGGCATGGAATTCTATGTTTTATCATGCTATGCTGATAAATTACTCCATGTTGTTTTCCCCTCCTCATCCTAAGAAGGACTTAATTCCTGACAATGGGAAGCTGATGTTAAAATTAGCTTTTCCGAGGCACAAATCTTTAGGGTCCATAGCTACCGCGAGTTGTACGCAAGAAGCGCAGGATAAAAAGTGTTGTACGCAGTGCATCCGCACTTGTAATTACGTAAGTCTGTGTGCACTATATAATAAGAATTCTCTATTCCATACTTCCAGGACTGTCATCAGCTTGTTGTCAGATGTAACCATTGAAGATCTCTTTACTTCATATTTTTCATGGAGACCAACTATCCACCTTTTTGGAATGAAACCTGGCAAATTGTCTGCTCTTCTTTTTAATGCATCTTTTTCCTCATCTTCCTCAATCCAGTAAATCTCTAAAACTTCACTTTGCTTAGCCATCTTGTCAATCAGCTAGAATGTGTATTCTAGCATTTTCGAAAGATCCGAGAATCCAGTTCTTTTGAAAAAAGTTCCATAAGGTTTCGAGGACTCAGGTGTCTTAGAGGAACTTATCTTCACTGTATTATTGTATATACTCGTGTATAAGCCGATTTTTTCAAAATGTGCTGAAAAACCTCCCCTCGCTTATACACAAGTCAAATAAAAAAAAAAATAACTTCCATACTCACCCTCTCGGAGGCCGATGGTCGGTGTGCTCCCGCTGTTCGGTGCTCCTCTTCTTCTGCAGGCTCTTGGCTGGTCTTGGGTTGCGTCACATGTGTGCGCCAGCCGGCAGTTCGCGTGGATGCTCTATCTGCCGCGCTGATACAGCACAAGAAGAGAAAAGAACGAAGACCACAGCGGAAACTCAGCATCATTAAGCGCAAAGATCATCAGAACCGCCCATAGGTGAGTATGGTATTTTTTTAGGGGGTATGCGAAGCAAAGAGGGTTAGAGGAATGCGGGGGAGTAGGGGTTGGGAGGAGAGGATTTTAGGGGAAAGGGTAAGGAGGGAATGTAGGAAGGGGGATGAAGGGGATAGGAAGGTAAAGTGTGGGGAGGTGGGTTCAGTCTAAGGGAGATTGGTTTTATAGTGGGCTTGGGCCGTATACTGAAAAATGGCCATGTCATATACTTACGGGGGCTGCAGGCCTGTATCTTAAGGGGTCTGCTGGCTGTATACTAAGGGGTCTGGCTGGCTGTACACTTAAGGTGCTGCTTGGCTGTACACTTTGGGGGGCTGCTGGCTGTATCGCAGCTTTAAGGGGGCTGGCTGGCTGTACACTTAAGGGGGCTGGCTGGCTGTATACTACAAGGGGCCAGTTGGCTGTATACTAAGGAGGCTGGCTGGCTGTATACTACAGGGGGCTGGTTGGCTATGTACTACTGGGGGCTGGATGGCTATATACTGGGAGGCTGAGACCAATGCATTTTCCACCCTCGGCTTATACTTGAGTCCATATGTTTTCCCAGTTTTTGGTGGTAAAATTAGGGGCCTCGGCTTATACTCGGGCCGGCTTATACTCGAGTATATACAGTAATTTTAGTGATCTTCTAAATTATGTGCCCAAATTGCTCATTCAGTGAATTCAGATTCTGATTCTGTCACTTAATCTGGTCTCCTCATTCCTATTTCCTTTACCATCCTTTAATTTTTCTTTCTTTCCTCCATATAAGACTGTAGGAAGCTGTCATGTTATCTTTTCCTTTATTGTTATGGTTGTTTTTTTTTCTTTGAGTTTTTTCCCTTTTCTTTAAAAAAATCTTATTGTTAAATTTCTTTAATGAATATAAATATACCATATATACTCGAGTATAAGCCAACCCAAGTATAAGCCGGGGGCCCCTAATTTTACCACAAAAACCTCGTAAAACCTAAATTTTTTTTACTCGAGTATAAGCTGAGTTTGGGGTTTTAGCACTTTTTTTGTGCTGAAAAACAAGGCTTATACTCGAGTATATATTTTTTTTTAAAGTAGAATGCATAGGGTCAGAATGAATGTGTATAATTTCCCTTAAACATTTTTAAAGTGTTAAATTTAAGGAAGACTGCAGGTATAAGGCTTAACCGTTTCATGTGGGCAAGAGCAGTTTCGATTCAATGCTGAACTTGTAAACAGGGGCGTAACTACAGCGGTAGCAGCCATAGCAGCCGCTATGGGGCCCGCAGTGTCAGGGGGCCCTGTCATCTGACCTGACACAATAAAGAATGGAGGACGTGCACCATTATATCCATATTGTACTGAACATTGTCCAGCATAATCTATATATCACATATACTGTGATGTATATATGCAGTATCTGTGATGTGTATATGGTGTCTGTATGCACTGTATGTGTGTGTATATGCACATGAGTGTATTTATATGTGAGTATACTAATATGTATATTTTTTAAGTGGAGAGGGGGGCCCCATGCAGTAGTCTGCTAGGGGGCCCAGTCTCTCCTAGTTACGCCACTGCTTGTAAATATATTTCACAGAGGAATAATGACTACTTCTCATTGACATAAGGTACATAGATAAAGTTAGGAATTGTATTGATTTTATTGAAGAAGTAGCAAAAAGATCTCTGATGTTGGTACTGGAGGCATATACTTTTTACAACCTAAAATCAGTCCATAAATGAAAGAGTGGATATTTAGAGCAAAAATCTGCTACCAAGACTTTGATTTTGGAGAAATTATTTGAGTTTAGATATAATGTCAAAACTTAAATTTTATTTATATTAATTTCCTAATGGTTATGTAGAAATGTTTTTAATCAATGTAATATGTCTGGTGTTTAGCTAATCTCAGGTTTTAATTAAAATAAAACATCTTAACCCCTTAAGGACACAGGGTTTTTTCCCTCATTTCTTGCTCTCCACCTTCAAAAATCCATAACTTTTTCATTTTTCTGTGTACAGAGCTGTGTGTGAGGGCTCATTTTGTGCGAAACAAATTTTACTTCTCCGTCACATTATTTATTATTCTACGCCATGTACTGGGGAGCTGGAAAAAATTACAAATGTGGAAAAATTTTTATGACTTTCACTCTGTGCTCCAAATAACACGCCTACTTTATTCTTTGGTTTGGTACAATCACAGTGATACCAAATTTATATTAGGTTTTATTGTGTTTTAACACATTTTCAAAAGTTAAACAATTGTGTACGAAAAAGAAAAAAAAATTGCCATCTTCTGATGCTAATAACTTTTTCATACTTTGGTGTACAGAGCTATGTTAGGTGTCATTTTGTGCTAAATGAGCCAATGTTTTCATTGCTATCATTTTGAGGTCTGTGCAACATTTTGGTCACTTTTTATCCCATGTAGTGTAAAATGGTGTAAAAGTGGTGTTTCGGACATTTGGGTGCTCTTTTCTGTTACTGTATGTGGTTCAACGCCGGCAATAACCGTTTTTATATTTTGATAGATTGGGCAGTTTTGGACGTGTCGATACCTATTGTGTCTGTGATTTTTACAGTTTATTATGTTTTATATCAGTTCTAGGGAAAGGGGGTCATTTGAACTTTTAGGTTTTTCACTTTCTGAGTGAAACGATGGTCTGATCGTTCATACCATATACTGCAATAATACTGTATTGCAGTATATGGCATTTTTCCCAGTATTCATTACATTAAGCCACTGGCTCATTGTAACAAATCTTCAGAAACCAGAAAGCTTGTCATGGCAACTGATCGCTGCCCCCCGATGATGTTCGGGGGAGCGACGATCAGATCTAAGATGGATGGGGTTATTAGCTGTAAGGGTTTGCTGTAATATGCAACAAACCCCATCTGTGTATGAAGAGGGCTCAACCCGTGAGCCCTCTTCATACACCCCCGGCACCTCTGCTTCGTACAGCTACGGCACGTAGTGTCAAGGGGTTAAAGGAAACCATCCATCAAAGTCAAGCATGATTATCCAGGGACACCTACTCATAGATCCAGGCACCATGTCTGAGGTAATCTCTTTACAATTTTGTATGCATGGCATGATTCCTTCTCAAATCAACTTTTATAATTACGCAATTATGCTACCCTAGCCCCTCTGTGATCTGGCTTTACAGACTCTCACACTGTCTCCCCCTCCTCCCTGCTAACTCAGCGCTCAGCATGCTTGATTTTGATTGTAGATTTCCTTAGAATATAAGTAAGTTTTTTTTCTTATGGCTTTCATGGCAACTGATTGAGAGCCCTTGTTGAAGGTGACCCCACAGTTGAATGAGGGAATATGAGGGAGCCACAATGTGAGTAGAAGGTGAGGAAGTCTCAATTAGAGGTGGAACTGTGTGCATAATGTGAAGGGAACTGGGCGATACGCAATGTG
Organism: Engystomops pustulosus; assembly: GCA_019512145.1. Lineage (NCBI taxonomy): Eukaryota > Metazoa > Chordata > Amphibia > Anura > Leptodactylidae > Engystomops > Engystomops pustulosus. Next base: position 110,370 of record WNYA01000626.1, read on the forward strand.
AGGTGGAACCAGGGGTGGCCACAATGTGAGGGGACCACAATATAAGGGAGGTAATGAAGGGACCGCTATGTGAGAGAGAGATAAAGCTACAATGGTAGGGACAGCAGGGGGGCACAATGTGAGGGAGGATAGAGGGCCACAATATGAAGGGGAGATGAGGGGCACACACAATGTGGAAGAGGGTGATATTCAAAGGGAGGACAGTTTAAGTGGTGTGGGAGGGATGAATAACTGGGAACATTATATGTGAATGGCCAACAGATAACAAGTTATCAGTGTGGGGAAAGGGGACTAAGGGAAGTTGGATATTATAATGGGTTCTAAAATGAAAGGGACACTGTGGGTTTAACAGGAAGGAGAAGATTAAATACTAAAAGGAGGGAGAACTACAATATCACCCTGCAATTTGGTCACACATCGAAACCATATGAAGGGAATAAATGTGTAAATGATCCAGACAATTATACAAAGAATATACATTTTACTACAATACACATGAAATCAAGAGTCAAACAAAAGACAATTAAAAACACATAAAAGCACACACATCGCAAATGAACAGAAGGTCCAGAGCTTGTGTAAGGGCTTGGAAACCACAAATCTTCCCCAGCCCCTGGCTGTTGTAACTAAAACATACAATATATAGGATGAACATGGTATTTTATTTAGATATATAGGTATAGGGGTGCCACGAACAAGGTAAAGTGGCAATAGTAACCAGAGGTAACCAGATTTAACAGTGTTGCCAAACAATAGCAGATCAATATCAATATCAAAGTACTGAACACTGGATACCTAAATGCATGAAAGACCTGAAGGTAACAATCTAGTGCAAAAAATCAACACACTGCTGGCTAAATGAACCTACGATGACCTATGCAAAAAGATAAAGTAGTCGGTGTTGACGGCGGGGAGCAGCAATGGAGTCCCAAGGTATATCGGGTAATTAGTGGGCCCTGTAGTATTTGTGGTTTCCAGGCTCTAGAGCCGCTGTTCATGTGTGATGTGCACTTTTTATGTTTTAATTGGCCTTTTGTGTGACTCTTGGTTTGATGTATATTGTAATAAAATGTATATTCTTTTTATACTTGTTTGGGTCATTTACATATTTCTTTTCTTCTTATGGTTTCAGGAAGGAGAACATTATATTCTGGTGGGCCACTTTAGATGATATTTTATATGGGGTTCACAGAAGGGGTATTATACAGGGTGGGATATCATAGGAAGGGGGGTTATGTTATGTGCATCACTAATGGGAGAATTATATTGTTTGGGAATACAGGGGGTGGAGAAAAGGGTGGGGTAAAGGGCGTAGCTTAGGAGGGAAATGCTGCATTTTCTACACCTCTTTTTTTTGAGACAAGAGAGACACCATATTGCCTGGCTTCTTGTCACTCCTTGTGACGCCCCGAGGAGTGAAAAGATCCTAAAAAACATAGAAGTCGCACACAGCTTTCTTGCTGAAGTTCGTGTTCATCTGCAGGGACCCGACCTGATATATTCTACATGGTCTTGAATATTGCAGTTCGTTTCCACTCATTACAAATGTATACTCTCTAAAAGCATACTGTTGCTTAGGTAACATAGCTCTGAACAGTTCTTAAATAAGCTCAATGTTTCAATAAAGCATCAAAGCTAATTTATGGATGAAGCAAATATGATGAAACTAGAAGGTGCATTGTAATAGATTTTTAGTAACCGCCTATGCTTGAAAATATTTAAATGATATTCAGAAAAAAAGCTTTATCCACATCTGTCCACATCATCCAAAACATCTACTTGGTTTATCAGTTTCAGTCTGGGGTTAGAATAGGCAGAAAACATATTGAGGAGGGATACTATATTGGAATTTTATGGAAAAAGCAGAGAGAGCCAACAGCGATGGAGACCTAGGGGTAAAGTTATTAAGCCTTCTCCACCAGAAAACCAGGCATGAAAATGTTACGATCCCTGACAGTTTCCTTGCTTTACCATCTTAAATGAACTACCCCAACCCTCTGCATTTACAATAGTCTATGCTGGAAAACTGGTGGAGACTTTAGCAGAAATCTCACAAATCTATTTATAGCCTGGATAGTTTTAGCAGGTATGAGTATCGGAGGGCCTGCGGGGGAAATGTAAACGTTTAAAATGCCAGACTTTATAAATTCCCCCTTTAGAGTTTAGACATTTAGCAAACATTGAGCTTATGCAGGACATAGGATATCTGGTGCTACACTTCATTCCAAACCATACACAATCAAGTAAATGTCAAGCTTCTACCTCTGTTCCAAGGAATCCCGATTCTTCACAGAGGTAAATAAACCAACAGTACTTTTAATTGCTTCAAATAAACAGCATACAGCTATTTTCTACCCGAATACTATTTAATTCCCATTCATGCCATTGGTCACTGTACACATTGTCTTTAGAAAATACTGTTGCAGTTGGTTAAATGGAACCTGTCACCAGGGACCCCATTTACAGAAGACAGGTTACAGAAGCCCAGTACCACTCTATTGCAAATCTGCCTTCAGCTTTCTCTCAGCACTTGCACTACAATGCAATTGCGTGTTATAACTTACCTTGAACCCTGAAACAATCCTTTGTGTAGTCCCAGGGGTTGGGGTTTGGTTTGGATACATTTCAAAAAACAATGTGACTTGCCTGTGCTGCAGACTCCACAGCTCTTGGCCCCCAAGAGCTTTTGTGCTCCTGTACAGCTCCTCCCTCCTGCTCCTTCACAGAGCTCACGTCCTGGTGACCTGACATCAGTGGGGGCGGGGGAGATGTACAGGAGCACAAAGGTGGGGGCTGAGAGCTGAGGAGTACACTGGGGGTAATTTATTATTGGGTTTTTTGTGTGGCAATGTTTTCACGCAGTTGTGGTACAAATGCTGTTTTACAACTTACCTTTACGCCAAGTGAACATAAACAAAGACATAGACCCTGCTTGCTCCAAATTAATTATTTGCATAAGTTGTTTTTCACAATATGACTGAATTCATGATATGTGATTGGGCGCAAATTTCTATTTAGGCTCAAGTTTTGGCGCAAATTTACGCCAGTCCCCACCCTGGTCTATGTTGCGACTTTTTTTTCCACTTTTTATGGGGACAACCCACACAGCAGAGAACACTGCCAGTAGATTTATCGAGGGACAAAGTCACTTTAATGAGTCTGACTGCAGCGGAGCTTCAAATACATAGAATTGTCATAAGGAGCCGCCTAATGATAAATTACCCTCAGTATGTATGAAGAAGATTAAAAACTAGAAATAAATTCCAAATAGAGTCCATGGGTGTCCAACATAAGAGCTGCGAGTGTCTTCCTGTTGCTTATCGCTGTTTTGACATAATAAATAGTTTTTCCATTCAGTATAAAATAGCAATATTTTCATTTAAATGTAAGTCATACTTCGAAAAAAATAACCGGTATCCCCTGCAGGGTTCTTCACAGCATTGACCAGTATTCTGACTTTTCATCTCTTCATTTGGCATACTTTTTTTTGGAGTCTAAGAAATTTGGACATCTAAGAAAATAAAGAATCTTTAGAATATTTACCTGTTTTTTCCCCACAGAAACAGAGATTCTAAAAGAGAATTTGGCTTGAAATGTCGTTTCATCTCGACCTTCCTGAACAGTGTGGTGTCTTCAAAATCCCATGTTATTTTTAAGACAGATGATCTTCAGAAATGTTGTATTCCACAATTTTCATCTATGCAGCTGTGAACCACTAGGCTGATCTCTGAATGCTAAGTTACAACATGCTGCATTCTAATAAAACAAAGGAACACTTCTAAACAGTTGTATATGTAATATATATATAGAAATATATTAGAGATGAGCGAGCACTAAAATGCTCGGGTGCTCGTTACTCGAACCGAACATTTCCCGATGCTCGAGTGCTCGTTTCGAGTAACGAGCCCCGTATTTAAACCAACTTTTAAAAATTCTGTTAAACCTTAAAGTATTTATTAAAACAAAATGGAAGTGCAATTTAGAAACTTTAGAATTTTTTTTTGAAAATACATTCTTTTAGGCTAAAAATTACACTTCACAATTAATTAAATGATATAATACTCCGCAAAGTTTGGTACCCAATTTGTTCCGAATGTGCTGATACCCCATATGTAGTAGTAAACTGCTGTATTGGCACACGGTCAGGAAATTAATGAAAGCAGTGCCATTCAGAGCAGATTGTCACATTGCACAGGCTATACAATTTTTTTTTTTGGTAATGCGAGCATATGAGGGATCAATTTTTGTTTAGAATTTTTAGCACTTTTTTCTGGCCGTTCTTCATAGCATTCTCTGGTTTACTATGTTTACGTTGAAGCCTCATTTATATAGTTTTTCTTATCTTTGCTCAAATTTCCCCCCAGTATATAGTTAGCCAACCCCTTCCCCCAGTATATAGCCAGCCTGCCCATTCCCATAGTATATAGCCATCCAGCCCATGCCCCCTAGTATATAGTCTGCCAGCCCATGCCCCGTAGTATATAGCCTGTTAACACCTGCCCCAAGTATATAGCCAGCAGCCCATGCCACAAGTATATAGCCAGCAGCCTATGCCCCCAGCATATAGCCTGCAGCCCCTGCCCACAGTATACAGCCTGTCAGCCCCAGCATATAACCTGCAGCCCATGCCCCCAGTATACAGCTTGTAGTACCTACCCTCATTATGTAGCCTGCAGCCCCTGCCCCCAGTATACAGGCTGTCAGACTCTGCCCCAGTATATAACCTGCAGCCTGTGCCCCCTAGTATATAGCCTGTTAACCCCTACCCCCAGTATATAGCCAGCAACCCCTTCCCCCAGTATATAGCCTGCATCCCCTGCCTCCAGTATACAGCCTGCAGCCCCTGCCTCCAGTATACAGCCTGAAGTCCCTTCCCCCCATTATATAGCCTGCAGGCCCGGCCCCCAGTATACAGCCTGTTAGACCCTGTTATAACCTGTAGTATACAGCCAGCCCCATTTAGTATACAGCCAGCCAGCCCCCAGTATGCCAAGCACATTTAAAAAACTAAACTTAGTACTCACCCTCAGGCGATACTCACTCACCCCGGATGCCCGGCACGACTCCCAATCCTTGATGTAGCTCCCGATCCTGTCCGCGGCTCCTCTTCTTTCTTCTCTTTGCTGTAATAACCGGCAGAGTCGCGTCTATGTGATCTGCCGGCAGCCGCACAGAGAGATCACATGGAGATCACATGGATGCGACTCTACCCGCTAGAGAAGAGAGAAGAGGAGCCACCGGGAGACACAGGATCGGGAGCTGGGCCAAGGATCCAGGCACCGGAGGGTGAGAATTAAGTTTTTTTAATTGACTTGTGTATAAGCCGAGCTGAGGTTTTTCAGCACATTTTTTGTGCTGAAAGACTCGGCTTATACATGAGAATATATACGGTAATAACTATTTTCTTGGCTCCCTGACTCCAAAATCTTTGGCGCTCAACATCTCAGGAATATCAGGGGGTCTTGATCACAGATCCGTTAATCAGAAATTGAAATATATGAGTTTTGAGGTTGTCTTTGAAGGATAGTTACGCCATAATCCTAAGCCGACATTTTAAGGGACAAGGGACACAAAGGAAAAGGCTGGAAACTCTGTATCAATTCATAATTTCTATTGGACTAAGGAAATTCCATTTCAATTAACATTTGCTATTCAGGGGACAGAGGAAACACAGAGGGGGTACAGGAAACTGTTTGTCTGGGGGCTAGATGCTAATTACATGATCTTATAAGGCACCAGTGATTTCCTCTCAAAATTTAACTGGAGAGAGGGTGCTTCATAACCCATAATTTATTACATCCCCCAAATTTAACCTTGATACAGGTGTACACACACCCCGCTCACATGACAAAGGGGGTGGATTAGATAGTTATTCAAAAAGAGCATACCAGCATACTCAGGGTCAGTTTCAGGAGGTGCAACCCAGCCTCCCAGAGATGTCCTAGATTTCACTGGTTCTCCTCCTTGGATCTCTTTGCCAATGAATGTTGTAAGATCTGTTTTCTTAATTTTATCCGTTATTGTTTTTACTGTTTTGCTTTTATGTGAGGTGGCATTCTATGTGACAAACTAAGCTGGCTAATTTTTGTACTACGGTTTGGACCCATAACAAGATCCTAAAGTTTGAAGCTTAAATAAAATAGGTATAAACAGGCACTGACAAATAGTCTACTTGTATATGTTTACTGTTCTCGTGAAAAATTAATAATGACATTTTCAGAAGTCATATTACAAGTAGACTATTTGTCAGTGCCTGTTTATACCTTCTTTATTTAGCTTCCATGTAGGTCTGTTTATTTAATCTTTTTGTGACCTATAAACATTGTGCCTTTTGGTATGTATGTTCCGAGAGGTGAATTACCGCTAAACCATGTCACCCTAAGGGTCTGTGAGATAGGAGAAGTTTGTGCTTTAAGCAGTGTGTGTCCATGTAACCAGTGCAGTACCTATAGGAGTGTGTATATGGGTGCATATGTACGGTCCTGGTGTTCCTGTAGGCCATAATCGACAGGAGGTAGCTGAAAAAAGTATATGGAATAAGTGCTTGTCTATAATGGTGAACAAAGTGGCTTTTGCAGCCAAATGCCTTAGACATGTAAGCAGTAGCGAGGTGCAGATTTAGGTTGTGCCCCTGGGTTGTGTGTGTAGTGCGTTGATTTTATGAGTATGGTCTCCCTGACAATTATGTTTTTTACCTTATTTTTACTTTGTAGGGAAGGGGGGTGATTTGAACCTTTAGATTTTTATTATATTTTTAAATTGTTTTTATTTATGAACAATTTCTATACCATAGGGTAGTAATGGCAATCCTTTTAGACACTCGAATCCTTTTAGAGGACTCGAATTAAAAACAATACTGACTTATTTATCATAAAGTGTCAATAGGGCAGTTTAAGCAGTAATGTATTCTAATGGCTCTGCTTCAGCATCTTAAGGACACCAATGTGTTCAAAGAAGGAGGGGAAATTTGCATCATCATGGTAGCATTTGACCAGGGCTGCCCAGGACTGCAGGAGAATACCTTGGGGAGATTTATCAGTGCTCCTACATGAGTTTTCTGTGTAGAAAATACCTAACATGTGTATTAATTTATTGTTTAACACAGATTGTCAGAGAGAGAGACACACACACAGAGACTGTCAGAGAGAGAGACACACAGACTGTTGGGGAGATACACACAGAGACTGTAAGAGAAGACACACACAGAGACTGTTGGAGAGCGAGAGACACATAGAAACTGTCGGAGAGAGAGGGACACACAAAGAGAGTTGGAGAGAGGGAGACACAAGAGACAGTCAGAGACAGAGACACACAGACAGTCAGAGATAAAGACACACACAGAGATAGTCAGAGAGAGAGACATACACAGAGACAGTCTGAGAGAGACACACACAGAGACAGTTGAAGAGAGAGAAACAGTCAGAGAGAGATAGATACATATAAAATATTTTTTGTTAACCCATTCTATTTTGCCCCTGCCAGGATCTACAAGGATCTACAGCTAGTATATAATAATATTGGAATTATGTTACTTGAAAATCGATTGGGGATACATTTTGGATGTTTCTAGGGTGGGTATTTAGGGTTAATACAACCAGCTAAGATTTCAAAATGCAAACATACCTTGATCAGTAAACTGCTATTTCTTGCCTGACTAGTGATGTTTAGAAAATGTGTAAAAAGTTAGTCCCTGTGTAAAAAAAAAATGGATACATTTGGTAGCCAGTATTAGGTCTCATGAAATAGTCCATGAAAATAGACATTTTAGTCGGAATAAATTTACTACAATCTGGGCACATCAAATACAGTTTTTTTTCCTAGACTCTTCTAGTCTAACCCGCATTCTCTTTCAGAGTGGGAAAGGGGAGGTGTTGGATGCATTATTAGATTTAATTAATCTATGTATAACTGTATAAATACTGTTTGCTTTTGTATTATTTTTGCGATTGCAATGTTTTTACAGAAAAAAAAATGTTTATTTAAAGAAAAAAACCAATGGTATATAGTGCAAGTATATGTATATATAATGTTTGTTACTTAAGTATAATGTATTGTTATCATTAATTATATTTTATAATCTTATATATTATCTGATTCTACTCATTGGACTTTTTTCTGGTTGGGCATGGCACCAGGGTCCTCACTTACTGTCTGGCTGATTTCAGAGAATGATGAATTTCCAAGAGCCCCAAATATGTATTATTTTCCAAGAATTTATTTTTGGAGGTTTCAAAACCTTAATATTCTTGTAGAACAAAATAAAACCAATCCATCATTTGAAATGAATAGGAAAATGAAAATACCAAGTAAAAATGTTTGTTCTTCAGTTGTATATTGCTTTACAGTATATGACAAGCATAAGATTCTTTTTTTTTGCCCTACAAAACTGTTCATACTTTACAAAAGAAACAGTTTTTTGTTAGAAATAAGGCTTCTTTAACACTGTACCTATTTGTGTATTTACTGTAACACTGGCACATTAAAAGGGTTTTTTAATTTTCCCAGAAAAGTCTGTGTCAAATACCAGGTAAGAATCCTCAATTTTGATAAATCATATGTAACAAGCTGGATTTCCCCTTATCCAGCTTACGAATAAAGTCTTAGTTGTATCCCATTGATTTGAATTGGAAAAGAATTTTGTTTTGATTTTCTAACAAAAAAATGCATGTTAAAATCCTTTGTGTGAACTAGCCCTAAAAGTAGGTTCTGATGTACAGTATTTTAGCTGGACCCATAGATCACCTTTTTAGCTGAAAGGAGGTAGACAAAGAAGTTCATATTAATGTAGCATTTTTGTAGGGTTCTGCTATGTTCCTTTTTAGACAGAGAAAAGTTATCTTTCCTTTTTCACTTGGGCACATATAGTAAAAATGATAGATGCCCTGCCATATTTGAAGTATATACAAGCAGCTTTACTGGCACATATGTTAATGGGGTTGTCCATCAACTTAAATTAAAGGTAAAAATCTGAAAAATAATCCATACTCTTAGATTGGACATTGCTTCTTTGAAAAACATTACATGTTTCCTGATCTTTTTTTTAAAATTAAACTGATTAACTCTCAATAATCAAAACTGTAAAAAAAACTACAAAATGCAAATGAAGGAACATCCAGGATTCAGAATTAAGTTCCTTCTCCATATAAAATTCAAAGCAAACAGAAGTATAGAATCACCCTGCCTATATCAATAATAACTGAATGAAAAATTCTTACAACATTAACTTATAATACACATGCAAGAACACTGTCCATAAATCCTTTTCAGTATAATGTTGGTGTATGGAAACAGACAATATAATGGAAAAGGAAAACCCTTAAGCTAGACTCACACAGCTGTATGCTACACTAGACGTTAGGTGACAACTGGTCGACATTCCCTTCCTGTGCCAAAGTTGTCACCTGATCGAGACAATCGTGACAGATACAGGACAAATAAATACAGAAGAATGGTCCCAACCAAGATGACAGTACAGTGTGTAGAATCCAAAGAAAAGCAGATAATCATAATCATAAACAATGTTCAGAAGGTCAAAAAATATAAGTCCAGAAAATGCTAGAAAGCTGCAAAAAAGACTTATAGCGAGCACTGGGAAGTCTACAGACAGTCCTTATATTAGAAATCAATGTCACAGTCCAGAAATTGATTGGACCGTTCCCCTGACATGCAGACAAACCAGGCTGGCAGTGGAGGAATGTTAACGGAGGAGGCATCTGTCACAGCTAGCTTACCTATCTGCATCCCAGATCAAAGTGACCAGGAGTCAGACAGGTATGGCCAAAAACCAATTAAGACAGCTAGGAGTGAAATAAGGCAGTGTTAAGTGCAGGACATAATGCACAATAAGCACAAAATCACAGTCCATAGCATCATCTACTGTTCCTGACTCTTAACCAGTATTTGTTAGAATCACCATGAGAGGAGTACGATAGCCTCAGAAGCTTCTACAATGTTATCTCTACTACTACTGACTCTCATCAATCCTATCTCATAGTAATATAGTAATAACCTCGGTCCTAATTATTCACAACAATTGTATGACTAAGAACTCATTACATTTGCATCCTAAAAGTACATATTTAAAACCCCAAAAGCATGATTCTGGTCGCATTAGCTATGCTTTTCAATTAACGCATCTGCCTGACAACAAAATTAAAATCACACTGTTCTCCACAGACATGATTACATAGTGTTACATAATTATTTTTAGGATTACAGCATGTACCTGATTCCAATATCTTTCAAATACAGCCAAACCTCTATGATATAATATATTTTTCTTCTGAAGAGCATGATGCACTTTATACAGAAAATGAAATCAGGTCCTTCGCTGTGGGTCCCATTCTTCTTCAGTAGAGGGTCATTTTGTGCTTTTGTTGATTCCAGTTTCTCCTGGGCTCTGCCTTTGCCTGGGAATAAAGAGTCTTTTTTCAAGAATGTGATTGAAAATAATTGTAATGTAAATGTGAATACTCAAATCCTGTAGGACTGGGGTTCCTCATCTTGCATGTTTTGTAGTTGAAATTGTTTTGTAGGTGGCAATATGAGAAATATGTTGGAAGGGGTTGTCTATGATCAAAGAATTTCAGACCCATAGTAGGGATTACCATATATACTCGAGTATAAGCCTAGTTTTTCAGCACAAAAAAAATGTGCTGAAAACCCAAACTTGGCTTATACTCGAGTAAAAAAAAAATATCAAAACTCACCTTTCTGGCTTTCCCCACTGCTGGCTATATACTGGGGCAGGGGGCTGGCTATATACTGGGGGATATGGGCTGGCAGGCTCTATACTGGGGGGCAGGAGCTGTTTACATACTATGGGGAAGGGTCCGGCAGGCTATATAATGTGGAGGCTGTGACCAATGCATTTCCCACCCTCGGCTTATACTCGAGTCAATATGTTTTCTCAGGTTTGGTGGTAAAATTAGGGGCCTCGGCTTATACTTGTGTCGGCTTATACTCGAGTATATACGGGTACTTTAAAATAAAAATAAACTACAACCTCTACTTCTCTTCTTTCCATTTCCACATCTCCGATCCCTACTTGATGAAGAACAATTATCCATGAGCTTTTTTTCTGGTTCAATACCAGGATATCTGAACTGAAGAAGAAATTATTCCAATGTCAAATCCCGTTGTGGTCTTGTTCTTTTCAGTAAATGCACTAGGACCTACTAATGGTTGTGCGATTTTGATTGAATCATTGATTTTCAAGAAGCCTCCTCCGGAAGCTAAGATTTGCCTCTTACAAGTCCATTGATTTTAGGACATAAAAGGTGATTTGTTTTCTATCTCAAATGTCCTGTGTATTGTTTTTACCCAGTGTTAATAATTTCCGTGTTACATAAGAAAGGACTGACACTCCTTTATCAAAAATGCATCACAAGCTAAACACCATATAAAGATACACATAAACAGCATGTGTCACGTAGCAAAAAGTATATCTTTATTCTTATATTCGAACATATTATTTCCTCCTTCCTTGAGCTCTATTTGTGCTTTTTGTGAGTTTATTTTTGCACCTGATTTGTCTTTGTCACAAATTTAAAAGAGTCACAATTTTTGCTCGAATCATACTATTGCCTTTCCTAAGCATGGTCTGGACTGGCGTGTTATTGCACAATAATTTGCACCGAAGGTGCAAATCAATGTAAAATAAGGTGCAAACATCTGAAAGCAGGAAAAAGACAAAGACAAGCGCAAACCAGCAAACTGCTACATGGTAAATTCTGGCTTACTGCTGAAAAAAACTGCAAAAATTGCGCAAATACCCCAATGTGCTTAAAAAATCACTGAAATACAACCAAAAAAGCGCAGCAGACTAAGATAAATGACCCCAATAATATATACACCAGACAAATGAATCAAAACAATTAAAAAGGGTGTAAGTTCAAATTCTACCCCACCAATGAACACAAGGGACGTTTTTGGCACCTGATAATACCAAACAAAATTCACCCTATAAAGCCCTCACCCATCCACTGTCATAAAAATGTACATGCAATATAAGCTATAGGGCAGGTACAGAGCCCAAGCCTAAAATGGTCATGAAATAGACACACCAATAATCTATGTGCCAAAGTGCCAGAAGTACTATGATTGAATTTATCTCTTTTTATTTAATCATATAGAATTTCATCTTAGAGTTTACCACTTCAGATATTTGAGTACTGGGAAAACCAATTAACTCGAGTATAAGCCAAGGGTTTGAAATGCATTAGTTACAGCCTCCCAGTATATAGCCAGGCAGCCCCTGTAGTGTATAGCCTGCAAGCCCCCTGTGGTATATAGCCAGCTCCCTGTAGTAGGTAGCCAGCCAGCCCAATGTAGTATATAGACAGCCAGCCCCATGTAGTACATAGTCAGCCAGCCACATGTAGTATATAGCCAGCCAGCCCCTGTAGTAAAAAAAAAAAGAACATTGTTCTCACCTTTCCAACATCCCCTGTAAGTCCTCTACTGCTTCGATTTTCATCTTAGAGTTTACCACTTCAGATATTTTAGTACTGTATTATTTTAGTTTTGATTTTTGCTTTTCCCAGATATCAAATCTTCACAATATCATTAGTTAATAAAGAGGGAATTTATCTAGACCTTATTACCGTCACATACCCAGCAGTCATTTGTCCCTGTTTGGGAAGAACTGGAGACAAAATGCTGTAGTATTGACTAGATAATACATTTCTGAACACTAGACTGCCACAAAAAAAATTACATAAACCAAACTACACTTCCACTACATCCTTTTTTCTTTAAATAAAATTTCAATTACAGACGGATGCCAGAAGTGGTTTGCAGTGTTGTATTACATTTGTTTTGTTCAATTTGACTGTTTCTTAAGAACAATAGATGCAATTTGCAACATAATTTCAATGCAACTTTTGTTTGCAAACAAAAATAACACCAATTATCCTAGATAAATAGTGTAGTGCACAATGACATAATCTAAATTGTACCAAGGTCTTCCAAAGTTTTAGAACATAAATACCTATTGTATTTTCCAAAAAGACATTATGTCATTTTTATAGGATAGTTTTGTCATTTCTACAAATTCACATGATTGCTCTATGAAGTCTTCCTCCATTTGCCATACAATGAAATGTTCATGAGCTATGGAGGCTTTCAAGTGCTTTTTGGACGACAACAAAGATTACGAAAGAGAGTTTGATGTTAAAGTAATAATAAATAATAATGAGGAATGTAATGCAAAAAATAAAAATAGGTAACTGCTGCAGTGGAGTAAAGGTGGCCATACACAGTAGATTAATATCGGTTGAATCTACAGATCCACTGTGTATAGATGTGTCCTAGTCTGTCCCCAGATGGCAGGAGAAAAAGAGTTGGACGTGTTGGATTACAGTTTGACTGATATTACTAAAGAGAGTTACTGTATATACTCGAGTATAAGCTGACCCGAGTATAAGCTGAGGTAACAAATTTTAACATAAAAAATGGGAAAACCTATTGACTCGAGTATAAGCAGAGGGTGTAAAATGCATTAGTTACAGCCTCCCAGTATATAGCCAGCCAGCCCCTGTACTGTATAGCCTGCAAGCCCCCTGTGGTATATAGCCAGCTCCCCGTAGTAGGTAGCCAGCCAGCCCAATGTAGTATATAGTCAGCAAGCCCCATGTAGTATATAGCCAGCCAGCCCCTGTAGTATATAGCCTGCCAGCCCCTGTAGTAAAAAAAAAAAAGGAAAATTGTACTCACCTTTCCGACATCCCGCGTAGGTCCTCTTCTGCTTCGATGCTGCCTCAGGTCCTTCGGCCTCCTCGGGTTCTTCGGCGGCTCCTCGGCCAGCACACAAAATGACGTCAACCGCTTGCCGACGTCATTGTTTGTGAGCCGCCGGCATCACAAGGGGACCCAAAGAGGTGCGGAACAGGAGCGGAAGAACCCGAAGAAAATCCGAAGAACCCAAAGCGGCACTCGAGCATCGGACGCAGAAGAGGACCTACGGGGGACGTCGGAAAGGTGAGTTCAATGTTTAGTTTTTTATAGACTCGAGTATAAGCTCGATATAAGTATAAGTATACTCGGCTTATACTTGAGTATATACGTTAAACCTTTTTATGTGCATAAGTTAGGATGGATAAAGATTTTTCAAAAGGAAAAGGTTGACTAGAAAGGGTTTTCTGAGGAATAGCGTCAATCTTAAGCTTCTTACTGATATAAGAATAACATTGGCTGAAAGTGCTAATGTTGACAGGACCATTTAATGTTTAATGTTTACTATTATGGAAAGATTATGATAAAATGGTTGTTTGTACTGGATATATCATGAAGCTATGACCTCTTAGTATATCCTTTAGATGACCTCTATGAACTCTTAGTATATCCATTTTGCTTTATTAAAATATTAACTTTGGACATGTAAACCAATGCTAAACCTGATAAAGATATCATGAAGGTCAATCAGTTTCCTTATCATCAAAAATGCACCCACAAAGAAACAATCCACCTCCCCAAATTGTAGGGTTATGTAATATGACAAATGATAGGATACATTTTGGCAGAAACATCTGACAAATGCATTTTTATGCTGTAGCTAACTGTGGCTAAAATGTTTCACTTAGAGTAAGTTTAGCAGACATCGGGGGTAATTTAGTAAGGGCCCGAATCGCTATTTATTGTCGGGTTTCCCGGATATTACAGATTTGTGCCGTCTTTCCCTGAATTGCCCGGGGGTTTTGGCGCACGCGATCAGATGGTGGCGCATTGGTGCCAGCATGCATGCGATGGAAATCGGGGGCGTGGCCGTCGGAAAACCCAAGGGATTCAGAAAAAACGCAGAATTTTTTTTAAAAAAAGTGTCGCTTGACTCGCGCTTACCTGCACCAGGAATAGGATAGTGAACTCCAGCGGACTTCAGCGCAGCAGCAACACCTGGTGGACATCGGGCGCACCACCTTAGTAAATCGCCGAAAGACCCGAATCCTCGACTGAGAACGCGCCGCTGGATCGCAACAGGACCGGGTAAGTAAATCTGCCCCAGTCTGTTATTAGCTATATCGAAACAACAAGCAGCCTAAATAGTCAGAATCGAGAATTCGTGTATGGATGCTATAAAAATTTCAATACTCCAAGTATCTGATTTTAGACTGTAAAATTATATTACTATTTCATTTCAGGCTGAATGAGATGTTTTTGTAAGGTTGGGGCTATTTTCACAATGTTAATGTAAGAGAACATTAGAATGGTCTTTCCTGATATTAAACACATATTTTACACTTAATTACTGAAATGACAAGTTTAATGAGACCACGTAAAAGCTATTAGCTTGTTCGACATAATTTCAATCAGCATGTATCAGACGTGATTAGTTTAGACGCTCAGGGGTATAAAAATTAATATTTCAAACACTTCTTTCAATTAAAAAAATCCAAGGTAACTAAAGTATAAGGTAGAAAAATAAAGTATCCTTTATCTCTCTAACACCAGATGTAATTGTTTTGTTGTTATTTCATTGGTGTTGCATAATTTATTGTGGTACCCTCTTAGATGTGATAGCATTGGGTTATCTGTAATCCATAATAAAACTACTGATAAGATGCAGGCTGAGGAGTACAACACACTCAGGGTGTTATAGGAACTGACTGTCCAAGTAAATAATATGGTGGTTCCTTCAACTTTCTATATCCCTTTGTTCTCATGGGAGAAAAGCAGCCATCAGTGGTTTCTTATAAGAAACTTGTCCTCCTTACCCATACAGCTGAGCGAAGTGTGCATCTATATTCTAATTTCATCTATGTAGTCAAATTTTTTGGCCCATTCCTGTCTAAAGTTTATGGCTGGGCAACTCAAATGGATACAGCACCTCTACTCTTGTGCCTGCGGGGACACAACATGTTCCAATTCTATGCATAAAGAGACTTATGCTATAACTGAAGAATAATTGCTCAGTGGGCAAACCTTGCATTGTGTCTGGATGTTCTGCGCCTCTGGATGAGAAGATGCCATCCTGTACTTTTTTAATCAGAAGTCTGAACAGTGTTCTATTTTCTAGACTGCTGGCTCTCTGCAAACCTTGCTCTGAGCCAACAAGGGCTAGGTCTCTCACACTGCCCTGTCCTTCTAAACTAAAAATAAATCCTATGTGTGCTATCTTCCATTGCTGGTATAAAGCTTCTCTGGTCTGTACTTGCTTGCTGTTCGTTGGTACTTCTGTCTTTTTATATTTGGCTTGCATTCCTTGACTATTCTCTTGTGTATTTGATTCTGTACTTTATATAAAATCTAGATTGTCGACCTCCTCTTTGTGTTATTTATTTGTTTGTCTATCTTGTTACGTATCCACACTTTGTTGCAGGAAGGATCTGTCGTCGTGGTTGTCCTGTAACACCATTGGATAGAAATGGGTTGTAATTTGATACCAAAAAAGTATATTATTATAATTTCTAGCTCTCTACATCATAAATCTATTTATCTTATCTAAGTCCATCTATCTAGATAGCTGTTATAAAGGCTCATTTATCATGCAGGGAATTTTTCAATTCTCACTTTCACTTTTTCACTTTCTATACAAACCCTCTTACTGGAGGAAGCTTGTAAAATATGCACAACTTTTTAACAAGTTGTCTTGGTAAACGCTCGCATTTTCCAATCCACATTTCAAAACTGGGGGAGATAATCATGACTGGGCGCATTGTGCACAGGTTGTAATATTCCCTTCTCGAGTACATAATGCACCCTATATACTAAGAGGTTAGCTTACAAGCCATTATAAATTCTCCCAATTGTGTGTGGCATAAAACTTCTTAAAGTTGCTAAATATTTGTGAAATTAAACCCAAAAAGTTTTAGAGACATTTTTGTGCTATAGTTGTGGAAGTAGGGTGTAATAAATGTCTGTAACGATCTACCCTATCTAACCTGTGTCTATTTATTGGTTAGTCTATGAGGGAGAACGTACGTTGCGCTTGTGTGCTGGCGTATGATAGCAGCCAGGTTTCCCCATATCCCACCAGGTACATCAAGAGGCTTAGGCCTCCTGATTTATCCATTGGGGGCCTGGTTTTGTGTGAAAACCTGCGAACGCCTCGCCTGTGGCCATGCCTCTCTATGACCCTCTACGCCCACATGACGGGGAAGTTACGTAGTCGCTATTATAATCAAAATGTTTGCAGTTCACACAAATTTGCTATCAGCACTTCTATGCCAAAAATTAGGTAGAAAAATTAACTTATCCCCTATGTATGTATCTATCTTTCTGCCTGTGGGTCTATCTATCTATCTATCTATCTATCTATCTATCTATCTATCTATCTGTCTGTCTGTCTGTCTGTCTGTCTGTCTGTCTGTCTGTCTGTCTGTTTGTCTGTATGTCTCTCTGTCTGTCTGTTTGTCTGTCTGTCTAGCTAGCTATTAACTAAAGCTGTAGGTGTAAGAGAATTTATATTAAATAAATCACAATACATTCACTAAAATGATGCTACACAGGAAAACAGGATGATGCTGTCTGTAAATGAGAATGGACAGACTCTTTGAAAGGGTAATTGTTCTTTCTTTCATTATGTTGGTGATCCATGCTTCTTACAAATGAATCTTGGCACGCTCGCCTTTTCACCACTTCATGTATCCTCTCACTTGTCAACTGACATTTTTGCTTTAATGAATTTAAAGGCATCATTACATTTATAGTCTGGTCAATCCTCTGTTCTTATACTGATGCTAGAAAATAAAAAAAAATATGACATAAACAAATCACACACATTCGTATTAAGGTTTTATTAATATTATGTGCTCAAAGAATAAAATTGGAACAGTAAGCCTTGCCAAATATATTTATAAAGTAATATAGCAAAATATTTTATAAATATTTAATATAACCTAAATTGTGATTCCATCATACTCTACAATGTAGCACAGGGTATCTCTGAGGCTCTTTTCTTCTGTGCTACATCTTACAACTGAAAAGATCTGACAACTGCTCTGAGCACATTTCAGTGACATCATTGTCACTTTTCTAAGTAATTCATTCAAATGCTGGAAATCTAAATTGAATATATTTTCTATACCAGCACCAACTCTAAAGGGGATGTCTGTTGCCTTGTTAGGCAAGGTGGACAATAAGGGTTTTTTTGCTTTGAACTGCTGTAATACTAGTGCATGAGAAATGTCTTTTTGGCCACAGTTTACCATTTAAGGTGGCAAAAGATGATCAACTAAAACCTCTGTGAGCCCAATTCTTAAAGGGGTAGTCTCCAATGACATGTTTGTAGGCATTGTCTGATTAAGACAACTTTAGTCCCGCTCGAGTATATTGGGGGACTTATCAACCACTGGGAAATTTGATGTTAATCTTGCAGGTTCCGCCAGATATGCCAAGAGGCTTTGGACTCGAAGTTTATCCAACACTTAACTCTAAAACTGGATGACTCTATGCCAAGTCCTGCGATATAACCTGTACTGGGAACTCACACAAAATATAACAAATGTGTCAACACTGAGCATTCACACTACACACCCCTCCATGCCCTCTTGGCATGGAGGTGCATAAGGGTGGGGAAAGTCTCAATTTCTGGCCAAAGGGAGGACAGATGAGCGAAAATGAAAAGAAATGTGTATTAATAACAAAATAAGATAGGAGGATTTCATGACAAATCTGTGTTTTGGATTACAGGGGGTTATAAATCAATATTCAGTTCAATTGGAGCCACATCAGTTTGGCCGAATAGATTTGGATCCAAACTTAATATTTTAAAAAATTAGACTAATCTTCTTTTAATCAAAACTTGTATGATCTCTAAGTCCACCCAAGAGCTGGTACACCCAGAATTATTGCATTGAACTGGTTTTGAGACATTGAAGTCCTTAACTAAAAAAGTAGATACTTCTGTATTCTGTACACAGCAACATTTATGTGTATAACCTCATTCATTAGGCAGATCAGCCCAGATATGACCACAAGGTGATTAACATTCCAGAGATAACTCTGGTTCAAAATGACAAGCTTTAGAAAAAAAAAAATATACATTTTTATTAGTTCTGGCCTGTGGTCATACAAGTATTTGTTTACTGTTCCATAATATTGTATACATGTGGTTTAATGAGGATTTGGATTCCTTTAAATAACAACTGTAAAGTATAAAAACGTTTGCCTAACTCTGCACTAATCAAAAATAAGCAACTAAACAAAAATAAGCAACTCTCTAATTTACTCTCAATAGCTATCTTTTGTCTGCTAGCAGGGATTTAACCTTATCCCCCTGGCTGCTTTCCCTGCCTTTTCTTGGATTGGATCAAAATGTTGGAGATGAGTGGAGGGTGGGTGGATCCTGTTGGCAGGGGCACTAGGAGTGGTACGCGCTCCAAAACTGTAGCTGCTTGGTGTTGTGATACAAATGCTAAGAGGAAAAAGAAAGACATATTTGCAATGCAGGTGTGATGGGCTTCTGCAACCTGTCTTTAGTGAAAATGAGGTATATTATTGCATACCATTTTTTGGGAATTATGCCTACCAGATGGTCACTAATTATTTCTATGATTGCTACAGTTTTCATATTTTTTCTAGTTGTCAGTTATGTTAGGACTTCCCACAATTCCTCCATCACCATATATTAGAGTTACTTACACAATATATCACTACACCGCTGGTATTAAATTTCCTTCAAGATGAAATTTCCTTTGAAGCTGTGTGAAGTTTAAACATTAAAGTAGGTGCTTTAACTTTAAAAAGATGTGCTTTAACTTCTTGAGTTTTTGATCAAGAACCTTTTTATTTGATAATGATTTCAGGCACGGAGCATAAATGTGCTGATTTAATGAGAAACTGATTTGAGCCGAAATAATGGCACAGAGGCTGGATGGATGTTATTTGTTACTGATTAATACAAGTTTCATCAAAAGCTCTGGTAGCCGCATGTTTAGCCTTTAATAACCTTCACACTTCATTATAAATTTCTATATTTAATTTAAAAAAAGAAAGGCAGATTAACATTTATAAAAAAAATATTAAACATTGATATATTTTATAATTAAAGATTTAAAGATAGACGTACTTAAAGGTGCTACATAATGGAAAAAATATGTAGGGAAAGAACACAAAGAAAAACTTGAATATAGAAAACTTAATATTTGTGTCTGTGTCATTCTTTGTTAGTAAGGTATATTGCTCTCCAATCACCTTCTGGATCGGGACTATGGATTCTTATATAAGCTCTTCCTGATCACCACCCTTTACCTCCTATAGATTAATACTTAGCTAGCTCCTGTCTACACTGACTTTTGTATTCTGATATATCTGGCCCTTTACCTGTTTATTGACTTTCCATTTGCCTTGTGATTTTGTACTGCATTAGTCCTTTGTGGCTTTGACTCATATTCTTTCTCTGTTTGTTTTGTCCTATATTTGTCTCTGTGTCTGCACTTTGGAGCAGGAAGGAATGGTGACTTGTTGTCTACCAACCACTTAGTGTAGGCCGGGAAAAAGGCAGGGATAGCTGGAAATGGGGTCTTAGTCTATAGGTTCACACTCTCTGTCTGTGTCTCCAGTCTGTTTTCTGACCCTGCAATAACATGGAGGGTCAGAATGCTGATTCTTTAGTATTGATGATATTACAGGAAGTCCCCGGGGTATGTATTAGATAGGTTCTGAAGTTGAATTTGTATGTAAGTCGGAACATGTGGACAAGGTTTAAGAATAAAGCTTTGGGCTAAAATTACAGTAAAGTATCCAGAGCGCATCACCAGAAGTTACAGTGTGCAGTGATGTCGGTCTGTAAGTAAGGTATTCTTAAGTTGGCTGTATTTCAAGTTTCCTAATACACAACAAACGTGTCCATGGACCCTTCAGACCCAGGGTCCCTTTGCAAATTTCACATGAAAACAAGTATAAAACTGTTTTAAAATGGTTATTAGTGTTATTCATTGGATCCAGGCATTAAAGTTGATCAGTCGAGTCAGAGCCTGAACTGAATATGAGAGATATTGGGGCAGATTTACCTACCCAGTCCTGTTGCGATCCCCAAGGTGCGTTCTCAGATGAGGATGAAGTCCGGCGCGATTCTTCAAGATCGTGCGTGCATTTTCCTGCATGTGTCGCTTCCCCGCTGAAGTCCGCCGGAATTCACCTTCTTCATCCCAGTGTATATGAGTGCATTGTCTTGCGACACAATTTGAGTTGTAAATCCCGTGCTTAGCCGAATCAGTCGGGTTGTCTGTTGGCCACACCCCCCAATTTGTGTCGCATGCAAGTTGGTGCGATTGCGCCAAAAACAGGTCGTGTGCACCAAAACCCCCACTTAATTGCGGCGCAAATCGGATATGCGCCATGCGGACCCTTAGTAAATGTGCCCCATTGTATTAAAATATTTCACTTCTTTATTTCTTTTCTTTCTTTCGCCTTTCCTTATAAAAATGTATTTCCTGAAATTTAAACTTCACAAAAATATACCCTTAAGCCATTTTACTCACGAGGAGGAAGACATTTGCAAGGCAAATGTGCTTTTGCATGTACAAGCTCTATATCTATATCAGAACAATCTGTCTCGCATTTTCTGTGCCTGGTTAGTATAGATTCTTATTAGTGCACCCACAGAGATACCCTGACAATGCTGTCAGCAGACCTGCAATTTCAGATGGAGTCAGATGGAGTTTTGTTCTGCAAGACACTGGATGATTTAGCATTTTCTTTCTGCGCTACGTGAAACTTTTTTGCCATTTTTATTTTCTTACTGCTCTTCAAAACAATGGACCAGTGTCAGAATAAGGCTAACAGGGGCTGGATAAATAGTGAGGTATAGACTTAGAAATGACATCGGGAAAAGCACTTTATTCAACTTCTCTTGACCATAACCTATTGCTGCCGAATTCACCCCCAGATGTCTCCAGCTCTATTCAGCACATCTCCAAACTGCCCTCCTAAAAATACCACAATCACTTACAAT